>JAJKFI010000062.1:1922275-1941967 GCA_029204185.1 Lerista edwardsae | reverse complement strand
CTCTCTCTCTCTCTCTCTCTCTCTCTCTCTCTCTCTCTCTCTCTCTCATATCCAAAATATTATTTCACCGCAAAAGTCAGAGGAGAGGGTTCTGCTTATTTGGTCCGCCAAAAGCCTTCCATTAAACAAGAAGTCAGACACTGTACAATATGGTGGCAACATCACTTGTTGACAGAGTGCCTCGAAAGATCCTTTGGGACGGTTTTGTTAAAGGAGGGAGGGAGGAAAGGAGGGAAGTCCTTTATCTTTAAACATTTCCCAGTGTCCCTTCAAGACATCTGGTTCTCTCATTTTCTCTCTCTTGACTTCTGTGCTTTCAAAAATATCACTGTCAGGTTTGGGTGTCCTCCCCCCCCCATTTAACCAAGCAACAGAACCGAGCGGTGGTCCTGCATGATAACTTTGGCAGAGACATGGTTGTCCTTCAGAAGCAGTGACCTTAACGGTTTTGCCAGCTAGAGTTTTGACATGAGTCTGTGTTCTTCCTCTTTTTTCCCCCCCTCCCGCTTCAGCCTCCCTCTGTCTGCCTTTGAAAGTCAGAATATAAAGCACCATGCAGCTCCACTCAAAGTTGCATGTGTGATATGGTGGCATTTCCCTTGCTTAACATCTTGGGTGGTGTGTTTTGCTTGTTTGGAAGGAGAAAAAAAAAAGAGAATCTCCCTTAAGAATATGTATATAAAAGAGAAAAGCATTTAGGAGATGGAAGAATCTTTAAAAAAAAAATCATGTCTAATGAAATTTACGGTGCAGATTTGAGGGCACAAGCCTCTGTTCCATTTAACCTTGGTGCAATGTCCACAAATTTCCTGCTCCCCATGCTCTTGGGTTAGAGATTATGATAATCATGATGATGATTATGATGATGATTATAATAATCCTAACCTTATCATAACTCCTAACCTGGAGTTAGGCTGGCACAAGTCACTTGTGCCAGCCCAGGTGTCTTGCAAATGTGCCATAACGCTAGTCTGCACCACTCTCGGAGTCAGAGAGACCGGCACACAGTTGTGTGCCAAGAGTGGTCCAAATGTGCTTTGGACCACTTTTGCAAGCACATTTGTGCTCATCATGTGGCAGGGGCGTAGCTAAAGAAGTGCAGGGGGATGCAATTGCACCGGGCAACCAGCTTTAGGGGGGCAACAAGCTGAGCTTGACACTAGCAGCCAAAATGGTGAAAACCTTGGTAGGTATGAATAATACCATAGAATAGAATAGAATAGAATAGAATTTTATTGGCCATACATGGAATTTCACCATACATGGAATTTTACTTCGGCCCAAAAGCTCTCACATATATCTCAGACTAATAAATAATACCATCCCATTAACAAGCCCCCACTAACTCTAAACTTATCCAAATCAAAACCAAAACCAAAACATCAACATGATCAGCTATTCAGTAGCCCAATAGCATCATATTGTATATCACTGGAAAGGTAATTTAATGCAGAATGCAATGAAATAAACCAGAGTGCAATATCTTCACTCTATCGAAGGTTATGGCCAAAAAACCCAGAGAACATAAAAATACAACTGTGATGTCACTTCTTGTTGTGATGTCAATTCCAGGGCAACATTTTGCCCTCTGCTCTGGGCTACACTTTCATTAGCTCTGCCCCTGTCGTGTCGCCACTTGTAAGCATCTGAGCTGAGGAATACAATATTGTGAGCTCCCCACAATGACGCTTACGACTTCATAAATGTTACATTCTTGTCCTTGGTGGGCAATATTTCTCATGCGTGCTCAACTTTCCTACTGTAATCAATAGGACTTTGGCTGGATCTTGTGGTTAGGTAGGCAGAAGCAGTAGCCTGTTCACATAACACACTTGTTCCAAAAAAGAGAAGTCATAAGAATGTAAGAAGAGCCCCACTGGATCAGGCCAAAGGCCCATCTAGTCCAACTTCCTGCATCTCGCAGCGGCCCACCAGATGCCTCAGGGAATACACAAGACAACTAGATGTGTGCATCCCATTGCCACTCCCCTGCAGCTGGTATTCTGAGGCAGCTTGCCTCTAAAGTATTATGGTTGCATTACCCATCACAGATTGTAGCCTGCGATGGACTTTTCCTCCAGAAATCTATCCAGTCTCCTTTTAAAGGCATCTAGACCAGATGTCATCACCTCCTCATGTGGCAAGGAGTTCCACAGATTAATTACCCACTGCATAAAAAAGTTATCTGTTCTCACTATCAATCAATCAATCAATCTCAAGTCAATCAATGTGACTGAGGGCCCAATCCTATCCAAGTTCTGGTGCCAATGCAGGTTCAAGCCAGCCCCAAAGTAAGTGAACAAACATTCCCTTACCTTAAGGAGGCCTCCCTGACCCCCCGCTCCACCACAGAATGCAGCCCATATCCCATTGGGATAGCTACATCAGGGCTGGAGAACTGGATAGGATTTAGTCAGTTGTTTGAAATTCCATGCATGTAAGTGGGACGTTGTGGTGCTGTGGGTTAAACCACTGTTCTGCTGGGCTTTCTGACCGGAAGGTTGGGAGTTCAAGACCATGCAACGGAGTGAGCTCCCGTTGCTTGTCCCAGTTCCTGCCAACCTAGCAGTTTGAACGCACCTAAAAATGCGAGTATATAAATAGGTAAGCCCAGCAAAAAAAAATTTAGATAGCTGAAATAGGGACCACTTTGGTGGGAAGGGAATGGTGTTCTGTGCGCTACGGCGTAAAGTCATGCCGGCCACATGACCACGGAAGCTTGTCTTCGGACAAACGCCGGCTCTACAGGCTTAGAAGTGGAGATGAGCACCGCCCCCTACAGTCAGTCACAACTAGACCATTCGGTCGTGGGGAAACCTTTACCTTTTTAAGGAAAAGTCACAACCCCCATTGAAATAACTGGGATCAAGCTAGAGCACTTCCCCTGTATTGAATTTAGGCTGTGAAAGATGAACACACTTCTTACATTTACAATTCTGCATGTATACAACCTGCCCATATTATTTATTTATTTAGTTGAAGAATTTATACCTGCCTTTCCCATGCCAAAGCAAATGCCCAAGGTGGCTTACATGAGCAGGCTAGTCTAAACCACCATTTTTTCAATGGGGTTTTTACAAATCTACAGTATTCTTGTGATCCGCCAATCCTCAGTCCCAGATGTTGCCTTCGCAGTGTGGTTCTCTCCTTTGGCTGCCTGCCATCAAGCCTCAGCAGGCAATCGCAAGTCAAGCCTGGACAGGTCCTCAAGGTCGTATTCCATTCTTTGCCGGCTGGCCTCCTCACACACTCCCCCGCAACTCTCACTTGCAGTGAGCTAATCAGCTCCACAGCGACCCCGTTCTGCCACCACAGGTACTGCAGCTTGTCACAGCCTGGCATTCCGTCTCCCATCCAAAAGCAAACCGCAGGTTCTCCTGCTTAGCTTCAGGCAGTACCAGCAGCTCAACCGTCAGTCCACACTTCCTGCCCCTCACCCCCACAGCTGGAGGGCCTCTTGGGACCTCCTAGATGCTCATGGAAATCACTGTAGGTTTGTGCATGGATCCAGCATGGCTTTGTCGCGGCGCATTGTTGTTCAAGACCTCCGTTTATGGTGGTGGTCGTATTTTTTTTTTTTTGACACCTGTGTAGCTGCATCGTGATGCATGGTTGGTTAACAGAACTGGACTCCACTGTTTCTTTAATAACAGTGTCATGTGACACCGCTGGCCGAGGGTCATGTGAAGAATCCAGAAGGACTGCCAGGAGGAGGCAGCTGCACGTTGGAGCTCTAGTCCAGATCTGATAGTTAAAAAAAAGAAAGAAAGAAAGCTTACAATGTTTCTTTTGGTGAAAAAGAAAGTCAGATCAGGTCAAAACAAAAGGAAAAAATGAAGTAAATAAGAGAAAGTGAATTGAATGAATATTTGGGGGAAAGGCTCAAACCTTAAAACAACAATTTGAATAGAACAGATTTTCTTTAAAAGAAAGGCTGAAGTTCTTGGTGAGCGTTTAATGAGTGTTTGATGCACTGATTAAATGGAAAATTTAAAATGTGCCAGAGTGTTTTCTTCTTCTTCACTATTTAGGAGGCTAACTACAGATTACTCATCATTTCATAGAACAACACTTCGGGCACAATCCTAACCTGGAGTTAGTGCTGGCACAGTTAGGCCAGCAAAGTTTGGCCAACACAAGGGCCATCGTAAAGAGCGTTTGGACCACTCTTGGAGTCAGGGGGGATGGTGCACATCTGTGTGCTGGTCTCTCTGACTCCGAGAGTGGTCCAAACATACTTAACGGTGTCCCTTGTTCTGGCCAAACTTTGCTGGCCTAACTGTGCCGACCTCACTCCAGGTTAGGATTGTGCCCTTAAAAGAAACAGGAGAAGGAAATTTGAGAGAAGGGAGTTTAAAAGCAGAGAGGAAGAGATGGAAGGCTTAAGGAATCTTTAGCCACTATTTCTCTGCGCCATATCACCCCCCCAGTAGCTTTTTCCTCTCTAAGGTTCCAGACACACGTGTGAGAGGAAAAGATCAGCTGCATGTTTTACATGCCATGTGCGACCTCTAAGTAGCCACAGTCCTTCTGTTTGTATCATTTCAGATGCGTGCATGGCAGAATAGTGATCAGTTGGCTCCACCAGTGGCGTACAAATGGGGGGTGGTTGGGGGTCTCAGGCCCTGGGTGCCACTCTCAGGGGGATACCACTAGGGACCAAAATTATGCACACGTACCTTAGAGTATTCATTTAAATTTGCATGTGTGTAATAGCAGTAGATCTGAAACAAGAGGAGAATGTTTGTTCCCTTACCTCAGAGCTGCATTGCCCTTACCGCAGTTGGTTAGGATTGTGCCCTCACAGACATATCATAGTAAACATCTTGGACATTCCTTCTTGTGTGGAAGGCATATTTTGAGAAGGCATTTGCCAGCTGCAGTTTTTCTCAGTGGTGGGCTCAAAAGTAATTTCATAAAACCTGTTGCCCAATTAATTCGGGGCATCTTGTTAGTACGATGAAGATCACAATCCTAAACTGGAGTTAGGCCGGCACAGTGAGGCCAGCAAAGTTTGGCTGGCACAAGGGCCACTATAAAGCATGTTTGGACCACAGGGAGGATGGTGCATGTCTGTGTGCTGGCCTCTCTGACTCCCAGTATGGTCCAAACATACTTTATGATGTCCCTTGTGCCAGCCAAACTTTGCTGGCCTAACTGTGCCAGCTCAACTCAAGGTTAGGATTGCACCCTAAAAGTTTTAAAATAAATCCATTAACTCGATCAATTCATTAAATTTTGCAGCCATACTTGCGTTGTAAATTGTAGGATTCTCTCTCTCTCTCTCTCTCTCTCTCTCTCTCTCTCTCTCTCTCTCTTTTCCTGTGTGGGGAAGTATGTGTAACAGGATCCAGTTTTTTTCCCCCAACTTTCCGTACTTTCTTCTGTTGATGACTACAGCTGTTTTCTCAAGATACGTTTCGAATGTGACTCATGTGAGTCCTGGGACCGTCCAGGGAGTTTAAACCGAGAGATGCTGGTGAGACAAGTTGGTTGAGAGCTGACCTTTCACCTCTGGAGGCATAGATCTGAACTTGAGAAATTAACATGGCCTCCTCATCCCCTGCTGTGCTGAGCCCACATATGGCCAAAACAAAACATAAGTCTGCAGAATGGAAGGTGATTGGCAGTCACCTCCTTCAGCAGAGGAGGCCCCAAGGTGGAAAGAGTAGGGGATAATGAATTGCTGCCTTGATCCCCGGAGAGGTTGGGGAGGGGGGTCTTTTTCAGCCGAGTCCCACTCCATTCTCCTGTCACCTCCACTCATCCAGACCCCCTTGGCTACAAACGGAGGCTTCACTTTGCAATGCTATAAATCTTAGCAAGTACCGCGACTTTTTGCATTCCCCCAAGAAATAGCCGAAACGCTCCCTCTTTTGTTTGAAACGGAATCCATTTCCTGGAGAGGTCTTTGGACTAGATTACGAAGCTTTCTGCTGGTGGGGCGCGCTGGCCTGACAGGCGAAGGGGCCGCGGAGTTGGCCCGGCCTTTGGGCTGCGTTTGCATGCATGTGGTTGTGATTGACCCTGGTAAGTGTCGCCCTTGAGAGTTGACATTTACAAATTATTGGAGCTTGATTTATTTCCAAGAGGAAACCTATTAGTGGGTTTTCGCACATGGCCTAGTCCCATCCTATACAGGCGCCTTCCTGTATCTGCGTGGGATACGTCCCTGCCCTCTGTGGGTAGCAGAAACTGTGGAGAAGGGGGAACCCTATTTCTGCTGTTCCTTGTGTGCCCCCCTGCATCCATTATTTTGGTTTATCTTCATTACATTCACATGAAGCAAAGATGTGTGTTGCTTTAATCAAATGCCATAGGATACAAGAACACTTATAGCAAGACCTGCAGGCAGGTAGCCTGCAGGCTAGAGTGGAGACAGAGTGAACATTAGCAGGAGGTTAACATTTTATTAGTATTTTATTTATTTAAAGTATGTATATCCTGCCTTTTTTCACCACTGAAGGGGATTTAAGGCAACTTACAAGGCAAACATTTGCTCTTAGCCTCTAGCCTGCAGGCTGCCTGCCAGCTTGTCTTGCTGTTAACTTCCTACTTACCCTTGTACTCCATAGATTCTTGATATGTATATGCATTTATGTATGGCTCTGTTTAAATTTTTGATATCTCTGGTCTTCGACCGTAATAAAGACTGACTGACTGAACGTCCTGCTTATAGCAGTGTTATTCAAACACTGGGCCAGGACCCACTTGCTGGGTCATGACATGATGTCAGGTGGGTTCCAGAAAGCTGGGAGCAGCCATCTTGGAAACTGCAGACCTTACTCTTGCTATATTCCTTCTGTGAGTGTTAACAGTTTGAATTTTCAAGTGAGGATTTTTTTTTTTTAAAGTTAGCTCTGTGCTTTTACATCGTATTTTGTCCTAGTCTTGTGTTCTGTCAGGATGTTTCATGGTTGTGCAATTGCTGCAGTCCAAGAATGCCAGTTTGCATTCCAGGAGTGTCATTTGATGATGTCACACTCAGAGGCAGATCTAAGGGAGGGCAAAGCTCTGAGTTTTGCAAGAAGCCTTACCTTGCAGTGGAAATCACTCCTCTCCTGCACCGTTTTAGCCAATCCTCACAGGGAAAAGCAACATCTTGGCATTGCTTACTGGCTACAGCAGCAAGGGAGAGGAGGGATTTACATGACAGGGTAAGACTTCTTGCAACACTTAGAGCTTTGCCCTCCCTGTAGATCCACCTCTGGTCACACTGATGGCACTTCCTGCTTCATGATGTCACCTCCGGATATGACATAACTTTCAGGTTAATGACATCACTTCCTGTGGGTCCCAACACGAATGCCATTCTAAAAAGTTTATGCTGGTCTAAAACATTTGAGAACCACTGGCTTATAGTGTTTGGATAAAGAAAGACACATTACTTAGTGTGAATGTAACGGAGATGAACAAAGTTATGGGGGATGTGCAGGAAATAGTGAATGACCTGTGGTTATTGGAAGATGCCTGTATGTGTTTACTCAGAAGTCAATCCCACTACAGTGCATTCTGCTGTGAAGTAGCACCACAGAAGATGGTTGCTTTGTAAGCGTCTATTTCAATAACCACAGACCTTGTAGCTTCTGGATTAGCCATTCTCTCTTAGCACAAACTGTCATGGATCAGAGCCTGCATCTGATGGAGCAGATTCTAGTCTGTAAAAGCTTATGCTGAAAATTTTTTTTGCTGGGCTTTCAGCTGTCTCATGGAGGGTGTAACCAAGGGAAAGCATGGAGAAGTGGCACTCTGGGACTTCTCCCACAGCAAGAGTGGTGACATCATCAGCCAGAGCACTCAGGTGCGACCTTTGAAATTTATTTTCAAAGGACTTTCACCAAAAAGAAGCATCAGGCTAAGGCAAACTGAGAAATTTGCCTAACGGCACAAGTTAACACTTAGAGCTCGGCCATCATCTTTAGCAATTTGATTTTTTAATTTTACGTTGATGCACAGGCATCGTGTTCTGGTTTGCCCCTCATTAGTGACGGAGCTGATTGGCAGCTTTCCTTGTCCACTCCGTGTCTGTGTGTGTGCTGCTTTAAACGGACTGTGTGCTGGAGCAAGAAGGAGCAGCTTTGGGAAGGGAAAAGGTACGGGCTTTTTCCCACTTTTTGGATCCGTTACTTTTTTTTTACTTGCTGATTTAGGTGAGACGCCGTTTCCCCTGGCTGCACATCGCTGCACATCTTAGCATAAGCCCAAAAGCCTTGTGTTGGGGAGAAAAATGCATGTTTAGTATCACTTACGAAGTGTATGTGTTGGGTGCATGGCATTTATGCATTTTGGAAAAGCATGATGGTTTGGGTCATGGCCATAATATGCATAAGGCTGTGACCCCAAAGAGATTAGGGCCCATCAATTTGGCACTATTACCTGCGTCCTGTGTTACCTCCGATGGCACTGTTGCCCTCGAAGTACCTGAAAGCCTAGGGATCCGGTCCTGGTTTTGGTTTTGACTTTGGAATAGGGAGAAGGAGGGCAGTTTGTTCGTGATAGCACATTTGACTCCAAAGTCCTGATTTTCTGCAGTGTACATCAGTCAGAGTGATGCTTCAGCATTTGAAAGTGACACAGAGGGAAATCCTAACTGGAGTTAGGCCAGCGCAGTTAACCCAGCAAAGTTTAGCCGGCACAAGGGCCACAGTAAAGCGTATTTGGACCACTCTCGGAGTCAGGGAGGATGGCGCATGTCTGTGTGCTGGCCTCTGACTCCGAGAGTGGTCCAAACATACTTGACGGTGTCCCTTGTGCCAGCCAGACTTTGCTAGTCTAACTGTGCTGGCCTAACTCCAGGTTAGGATTGCGTCCTCAGTGGTGATGTTTGTTTGGTTTTTTATAAATAGAATTGGTTAATATGTCATGTCAAAATTACAGAGGAAGGGAAATATGTATATCTTTATGGAAAAACATATAACCAACATTTGGAGCAAAAGTCCTTGGCAAGAAGCATGAGAAAAATCTATGCATGCTGGCCAGAAAATTACAAGCAAAAAGAAAACTTTATTGGTGAGAGTTACTGGCCTGATCCATCCATGAGGCTGACATGAATCTCAGGTGGCATCTTGGGGAGGGTGCCTGTCGCCCCCCTTTGCCATTCTTCCTCCTGCTTCTTGGCTTTAAAAGAGAAGAAGGGAGCAGAACCTGGAGAGGAGAGTGGTGGACTAGATTGTCTCTTCTAGCCAAAGCTGTCAAACCCTAACCCTAAACCCAATTTGCCACAGTTCCTCCCCTTCTATTGTTCTCTGCACTGAAAGGACAATGATGGAGTATTGAGTTATTGTCAAAAGTTAAAAAGAACAACCAAACACCTCTCTTGTTGGCATGAAATGCTGAGAATAATAGTACAGGCACTCCTCCTATATCCATGGGCGATCCATTCCAGCCCCATCAAGTGGGTACAGAAACTGAAAATTAAAGGAGACCCTATGAGTAGGGTTACCAGATACAAACCCTACTCAAAAGTAGAGCTACCAGATCGAAGCAGGGACAGAGCCAACTATACCTTTAACCATGGTATAAAAGAGGGAATTTTAGTAGGTGCAGCTTTTGAAACCCTTCCATGATGAGCTGCACCTGCCCAAATTCCCACTTCTATACGATGGCTATATGGATGGAGAGGGGGAGGGTTTGGATAGATTAGCCAACCAAGGGCCTATACTTGTCGGGGGACCTACTTTGGGTAGGTTGATTCCACCACATTTTCAATATGGGTGCTCTAGGTGCTTCGTGACCCACCTGAAATTGGCTCGCAACCAGCGACGGGATCTACAAATGACCTGGGGGAACGCTGGGCGGGACGTAGGCGGGACATCCGGGTGATTGGCAGCCCGTCCGCAGAGATCCGCAGCTGCCCTGGCCTCGGGGGGGGGCTCCTGCTAGCTGTAGAGGACAGGTGAGGGTCGTGCCGGGTGCCTGGGCGAGCAGCGGTGGGGCGCGCTAACCAGGGATAGCCCCCCCGAGGCCAGGACAGCTGCAGAACGCTACGGACAGGCAGCCAATCACATGGAAGCCCCGCGTAAGTCCCGCCCAGCATTCCCCCAGGTCGTTTGTAGATCCCATCGCTACTCGCAACCTACTGGTGGGTCCCGACCCACAGCTTGGGAACCCCTGTTGTAGGCAACTCTGGAGACACTGCTCTTTCAACAGATCCATGCCCCTTCCTTCGACAACCCTTCCAGCTCCTTCTACCCGTTTCCGACCCTTTATTTCAAAAATGTTGCCTTTTCTGGAAGTTGCCAGTGTGCTCCCTTCTCTTTCTCTTTGCCGTTGTCTCTCTTATTAATCCGTGTTTTCTCTGCGAGTTCACTATTGTTTTCGCAGCCCTCCCGTCACAAAGCAGAGGTCACGTCAACATGACCTTTTTGCTGGTACAAGGAGCCTGCTAAATAATTCACATGGCCAACTTGATTTCCAGGTCCACATTTGTTTTTTCCACTCTCCTAATCAGAATGCTCATTTAATTCTATTCCAGCACCTGTTCAGCAATTAACACCCTACAATTTGCATCTTACCCTGACATTTGCTATCTTTCCAATTAGTTTTTATATCAGTATAATTAGATAGGGTTATTACAGTGCACCAAATAGGGTCGAGGCTATTCCCAAGTCTTTTAAGCTCTTCCCCAGATTTGTTTAGGGAAGCCGCTGAGGGTAAATGGTTGATTAGGATCACTGTTTTTCTTCTTATTCAGATCAGGAGAAAACTGTTTCCCCATGTGGCTCATGAAAGAGCAGGGAAAAATATATCACCCTAAAAAGAGGAATATTGTGTCACTCGTGACTGCAAGGGTGAAATTTTGCAGGGTTAGCCACAGTGCTTTGATATCCCCATTTTATGGCATGACGTGGGGAGGAAACGCATCAAAATCTCAAAACACGAGTCTTCGGCTAAGGGAAAATGGATGGTGATTAATTTTAAATAGGAAACGTTGTTGGGACCAGTATCACCCTGTTTGAGACATGGATTGTAAGCTCCGTGGGGCAGGGATCTCTCTGTTTGCTGGTGCTGTGTTCAGTTGATTTTTAATACTCCACATTGAGTGTTTGGAAAGGGCCGGTATACATGTTTTAAATAAATAGTAAAACAATATCTTTGGCATTGCTAACTGGGCAAGAGGCCTTTTCCAAGTGGTGTTCCTCTTAGATTTCACAGGGGGAGAGTAATTGTCCCTCTTCACCCCTTTGCAGTGTCTTTTCTCGTGGCTGTTGCTGGGGGTGTTCTGCACTTTTTAAAATCGTGAGCCCTTTTGGGACAGGGAGCCACTGAACTTTTTTATTATTATTATTATTATTATTATTATTATTATTATTATTATTATTATTATTATTATTATTATTATTATTATTTGCCTGTAAACCACTTTGTGAACTTTGTGTTGAAAAGCGGTATATAAATACTGTTTGATTGATGACTGATCCGGTGAAAGTAACTAGTAGCAGACAATGATTGCATCCTTATGTCAGCTGAAGACAAATGTGCTGTAAGGCATGTTTGCGCTGTGAATTTGGTTACTGGGCCAGTGCAAGTAGCAGCACTGGCGCACATGCGTTGCACAGTGTGCCATCTCTAGATTTCACAAGCTGTAGATCGGTGTTATTCAAAAAGTGGGTCTGGATCCAGTTGGTGGGTCGCGATCTGATGTCAGGTGGGTCGCAGAAAGCTAGAAGCAGCCATCTTGGAAACTGCAAATCTTACTGCAAACCTTTTGTGAGTGTTAACTGCTTGAATTTTCAAGTGAGGTTGTGTGTGTTTTTTAAATTGTATTTAGTTCAGTGCTTTTACATCAAATTTTGTCCTCATCTTGCTTTCTGTCAGGGATGTTTCGTGGTTGTACAATTGCTGCAGTCCAAGAATGCCAATTTGCATTTCAGGAGTGACATTTTATTATGTTACAATGATAGCATTTTCTGCCTGATGATGTCACTTCCTGCCATGACATCACTTCCAGGTTAATGACATCACTTTTGGTGGGTCCCAACATGAGTGCCATTCTAAAAAGTGGGTCCCGGTCTAAAAAGTTTGAATACCACTGCTGTAGACAATTGGGGCTCAAATGATATGCACCCACCTGCTGGTCTTTTTCCTTTCCGTTTGCCTGATGTTCTATCATAGAGTTCTATGTAACTCAAAAGCTTGTTGTTGGTGGGTTCTAATGAAGGGATTATCCTACATTGGATGTAGGGTAATCCAATCCAAAAATTCAATTTGAAAGAGTACCTTCAAGTTGTGTATTTCATGCACAGCATGCCCTGAGTTTCCAAGTATCAGAACGGCCACATTCCCAGAGGCTGAAAAGCGAGACTGATTCCTCTGATTTTCAAGGCTAAAATAGATATTAATTTCTTCCCTCCTCTTTATATATTCTGATAAATTGGCAACACCCAGATATTGCATTGCTGTTCATCATGTTCTGGCATTCAGACTGCTGAGAAGTTAATCTAGCATCTCAGAACTTGCAAAGTGTATCTTGTTTGGTCCTTATTGCTAATAACATTGATTAGGACGAGTGTGTGTAAGATATTTCTGCTTGGAACAAAAGTGAAAACTGCATGTTGTCTCTTGATAGCCATTCATTCAGGCTCCACACTATTGTTGGTAGCTTCACTGATATTATTTGGACAGTTATACCTGGCTGCCTGCTAGGAGACCTAAGCCAGGCCTTTAGTAGGGGTTCTTGGTGAACTTTTTTTTTGTTAAACCAGGGGTTCCCAAACTGTACATTGTGATGTTAATGCATCACTAGTCTGTGTGTTGTAGGTTAATGGGTTCTGAGCTGTCTGTGACAACTCAGGAGAGAGATCTTGGAGTGCTAGTGGACAACTCAATGAAACTGTTGACCCCTTGTCAATCAGTGGTGAAGAAGGCCAATTCCATGCTCGGGGTAATTAAAAAGGGGGTTGAGAATAAAACGGCCAATATTATTATGCCATTGTAGAAATGGGTGAGGCCATATCTGGAGTATTGCGTATAGTTCTGGTCACCGCACCTCAAAAAAGATATAGGGAAACTAGAGAAGGTGCAGAAGAGAGCAACCAAAATGATTACGGGGCTGGGGCACCTCCCTGATGAAGAAAGACTGCAGCATTTGCGACTCCTTAGTCTAGAAAAAAGTGGGGATACGATTGATATGTACAAAATTATGCATGGGATGGATAGAGTGGATAGAAGGATGTTCTTTTCCCTCTCTCACAACACCAGAACCAGGGGACATCCACTAAAACAGTGGGGAGATTTAGAACGGATAAAAGGAAATACTTGTTTACCCAGCGGGTAATTAATCTGTGGAACTCCTTGCCACAGGAGGTGGTGATGGCATCTGGCCTAGGTGCCTTTAAAAGGGGACCTTTTATATTGATCTGATCTTCTACATTATATGGATAATGTTAACTCTCAGGGTAACCAATCACGTTTTCAGAATACTTCGCTTAGGGACTAGCTAATGGTGTGAGAACAGTAAAAGAAATTAGGGGGAAAATTGTCATTTGTGTCGCTATATATTTTCCTACAACAGACTAATAAAGGTGGACTTCCAGGAGTGAGCAGGGAAGATTTGTAAATCCAATCATTAATCGTAATGCCAACTGTGTTAAATTTTCCTTGACTTTCTATATTAAAGAAGGTTTTTCGGTTCCATTAACAGGAACAAGCCTCCCCTTCTCTCCTTCTGCTTTCGCAGCCAAAATGCATGAATGTGGTCATAAAGAAAAAAAATGGTTTATCCACCCATGATTAAATCTCAATGGTGCAAATCCATGTCGAGGCCTTCAGAGCCATTTTTGAGAAGGGCGACGAAGGGAGACAGAAAAAAAATCTTGCTTTAAGTGAAACTGGAGAGTTCCAATTTTTTTAAACAAGAAAAATTAATTTACTTCTAGAATGCCAGCAGCCTGCTCCATAATCCCTCTCCCTGCTTCGTTTTTTAAGTCATCCCCAAAGAATGACGCGATCCCCAGCCAACAGATATAGGCAGTGTTTTGACGTTGTTTGGAAATCAATTAATTTGAACGATGAAAAGGTCGTGCAAAATATTTGGGGAGTTTGGAAGTGCTGGAGCTGCGTGTACTTGGCACATGAAGCAGCTGTCGGAATTGTCTTTCCTTGGCTTGCCAGCTCTTGGACAGGCACAAGCCCGCGAATGTGCGCGCACAAAGGACCACGTTATTTTTTTTTTCCTGCGGGCGTTTTGTCACTTGGAACAGGTACTCCTTGATTAGCTGCTACTATGTTTTGTTGCAGGGAGACTCGGAAGAAAGGGAGAGATCTGCTCGGCTGCATTTTAACACCTTCTCGGCAAAGCAGGAGGCTAGCTTAGGGGTGCTAAATTCTTGTCTGTTGCGATCTGTGAAATAAATCTGTGTGTTGTGGAGTTCCAAGCTGTCAGCAACGGTTTGCGCTGATGGACTCCTGAAAAAGAGTTTTCTCTCGATCTGTGGAACAGTCGGCAGCCACTAGGGAGCTGTCTTTAGCTCATATTTCAGAGTTAGCTCATTAGCCCAATAAGAGCAGACACTCGCTTCAGAATACGGCTTGCAGAGTTCCTGTATGTGCGCGCATACTGCACACACGGTGGCACTTTCATTGCTACCAGGCTACCTGCAATAAACAGGGATGCAATATTGAATCACTTTATTTTGCAGCACTAGCAGTACAATCGCTATGCGTTTTTATTCAGAAGTAAATTGTGCTGGGTTCAATGGGGCTTACTCCCAAGTAAGCGTGCATAGGATTGCAGCCTTACAGCTCTACCCTAGTTGTGTTTACCCAGGAGTAAGTCCCATTGTGGTCAATGAGGCTTACTCCCAGGAAAGTGTGTATAGGATTGCAGCCTCAATCAATTTATATTACATGTACAGGCACCTCTCATTTTACACCCGTTTGATTTAAATGTTTTTGGAGGAATGCTCCAGTTTATTAAATACCAAAATCTAATTTACACTCACATTTTTTAAAAAAAATAAGCAGAAGTTGCTAGTCATCGACATGTTAGCATTTATATTAAAAGAAGATTTTAAATCGTATTTATTTAAGATGTCTTTACTGATGGTTTTTATTTATTAAAAGTTTTTTTCTTTATAATTCAATAAGATAAATAAATAATGGGGATTATAAATAAACTATTTTGTGATGTAGGCAGTTATGACATCCCCCCTAACCTACTGCACCATGTAAATTTCCATGCATTCTTATTTTAAAAAATATTTTAAAGCGTTATTGATATGCACACTGCTTCTCAAAAATCAATCAATCAACAGTATTTATATACAGCTTTTCAACACAAAGTTCACAAAGCGGTTTATAGGCTGATGATAATGATGATGATGATGATGATGATGATGATAAAGTTTTTTATTTAAAGTTTTAAATAATAATAAAGTTTAATGGCTCCCTGTCCCAAAAGGGCTCACAATCTAAAAAAAATGCAAAACACCACCAGCAACAGCCACTAGAAAAGACACTGCACAGGGGTGAAGAGGGACAATTACTCTCCAACTGCTAAATATAAGAGGAGCACCACTTGAGAGGAGTGCCCAGTTAGCAGGGGTGAAAATGTAACCCTTATATAAAATAAGAGGTACATTTTCTCAGCACATTGCATACAATTTACTAAATGTTGAATCAAATAATTTTTTTGGGTGTGTGTGTGGGGGCGGGGGTAGAATTTCCCTACTCCGCCAATATTTTTAGCACAAAGACTTTTTAAAAGCCACCTATGGTAAAATGACGTCCACTAGGACACACACTTGCATCATCTACATGTAAAGGAAGCTATTGTGTAGTGCCATTGAAATGCAATCAATTAATCAACCAACAGCGCAATCCCCTGCAATTTGAGTTCCACTGAATTACATGGGGCTTACACCCAAATAATTGTGACTAGAAAAAAAATACATATTTATTCATCACTTTAAGATTACAGCAGCAATTGCACTGGTGTGAGCATTATTTATTTACATTTTGCAGTAATTGTGCATGCCTGGATTTTGACCTTACTGTTTTAGATGCTATTCCTCAAAGGCCATTGGATGCTGATACATTACATATAGTTGTATGGGGCAACCCTACATTAACTCTCTATGCCAGTATTTCTCAAATTGTGGGCAGACACCCACTTGGTGGGTCGCAACCTGCTGTCAGGTGGGTCACGGAATGCTGGGAGTAGCCATCTTGGAAGCTGCAGAACTTACTCTTGCTGTACTCCTTTTATGAACATTAATAGTCTGAATGTTTAAGTGAGGGTTTTTGAAAAAAAGTACTTTTTGGTTCAGTGCTTTTACAAATATTTTGTTCTCATCTTGCTTTCTGTCAGGGATGTTTCATGGTTGTGCAATTGCTGCAGTCCACGAACGCCAGTTTGCATTTCAGGAGTGTCATTTTAGTATGTCACAATGACATCACTTCTTGCTTGATGATGTCACTTCTGGCCATGACATCACTTCCTGTGGGTCCAGACACAAGTGCCATTCTAAAAAGTGGGTCCCGGTCTAAAAGGTTTGAGAACCACTGGAATAGATTATTCAGACGGGCTGCCAATCACACCTAAGTCCCACCCAGCGTTCCGGATCTTCATTACCAGATTCCATCGCTGGTTCTGGGCCAGATGCACTCACAATATAAGGCATATTCATATGAGGCTCAAGGCTGGAAGCAGTGCCTAGAGCAATTTCGCCCATCTGCCTGGTTCCTTTCTGACCCTTCTCTTTTCTGCTGGCGGGCTGCTCCTATTTTGATAAAGGCCTGTGTTCACTTTGCGGTGCTGAGTAGCTCTGGATGCTCTTCCTGTGTTGGCAGAGGTGATCCCAGTCTCTGCTTTTATGTGACAATGAGAGGATTGTCACTCTGAAGAGGCTGGCAATGTGAGTTGGCAGCCCAAGTCTTAATTAAACAACTGATAAAGTTTCATTTGGCTCATTTTCTCGGCAATAAAAGTCCTAATTGTACAAAAAAAAAACCCAAGATCTTTTCGGAACATCCCCGTCATGCAGAATTGCAGTGACAGCAATTGCAAAGAGTGTGTGCATCACTATAAACCCCCGAGTGCCATTGAAAGGAATGGAGTGTCTTAGTGGGCAACAGGAGTGTAATGTGGCAGGACTCAACAGCTGGAGCAAAAACCTGTGCCTATGGAGGAGACCTCACGGGGCCTCTCGCACAGCACAGTGGCGCAGTGGCGCAACTGTTGCAAGGCGCCTTCAAACAGCTGCCCAGTGTTGCCTTTGCAACTACTCTCAGAAGAGACCTGAGCTGAGAAGAAGTGTCGGGCTCCAGAGGAGGCAAACTGGAAAATGTGCCTAAGGGCATAAGCACCAGTCTGCCCTGCCCCCAGAAGTTGATGGATGATGATTAGGGGAGGGGAGGGGGCTGACAGATGAAAAGAGGAGAACAGACAGGACCAGATCAGGCTCCCAGAGAGAGAGAGAGAGAGAGAGAGAGAGAGAGAGAGAGAGAGAGAGAGGTGGTAGCTTGCTAGCTACATTTCATTAGATGAGTCTTCCTAGGAGATTCAGGGCCAGATCCTATTTATTTTTTATTTTATTTTTTAAAAATTTATATCCCGCCCTTCTCCCCATGAAAGGGGACTCAAGGTGGCTAACACAATTCATTAAAAGAGTATTAAAATCAAACAAATACTAAAAACGTCAACACAAAAACCAATACAAGATTAAAACATTAAAAACAAGTCCACCACAATCCCCCAACAGTTAAAAAACACCAGCCCACTGTCTACTGAAACGCCTTCCAAAATCAAAAAGGTTTTAAGACCCCACCGAAAGATCTCCAGTACAGTGTGGGAGCAGTTCTTAGTTCCAAGGGGAGGGCATTCCATAACTGAGGAGCCACCACCGAGAAGGCCCTATTCCTGGCCGCCAACCCCTTCACCTCTGCTGGAGGTGGCACAGATAGCTCGGCTCCCTTCTCACTTGCAGTGACTATTCAGCTCATCGGCGCCTCCATCCTGCCACAACAGGTACAGCAGCTTCTCACAGCCCAATATTCAACCTCCCATCCAAAAACAAGACCACAGAGTCTCCTGCTTAGCTTCAGGCAGTGCCAGCAGCTCAAGCCCATCACACCTTTTGCCCATCCACTCCCTGGATTTGAGAAGACGGAAAGACAACCGAACAGAAAGGGAAGTGAGGAGAAGAGGAGTGGTGGGCTAGAGCATCAGAGATGCTTTAGCACACCCACCCCCTCTACTCCACATTCTCTTCTGCTCTTCTTTTCCAAATCCAGGGAGGAGAAAAGCAACTGAGTGCCCCCCCACAGAAGAAGGGCAGTATCTGGCATGTCACCCTGGGTGACACCTGGAGATCTTGGGCTAGCCATGGAGCGTCACTGGGCTATATAGTTAACCTCCATCCAGGGCCAGCTCTAGCAGCAGCGGGGCCCAATGTGGGGCATTCCTGTGGGGACCCCCCTGCGGGACCCCCACTCACCAAGAAGAGCGCTGTTCGTGCCACGTGCAAAACACGGCATGTGGAAGTAGTTGGTGGTGATATCACAACATCCCCGCCAAGTGCTTCCAGGTGGCCCATCTTGGGCTGTTCGGAGGCAGAGGCAGGTGGGAGAGACCAAGGCAAAGCTGCTCTGCTCGCCCCACTGACTTACAGCCCATCGAGATCCCAGCTGCAGCCACAGGCAATAGGCTCACCCTGCTCGTGCAGGGACCCCTGAAGCGCAGGGCCCGAAGTGACGACAGTGGTCACATTGGCTTAACGCCAGCCCTGTCTCTGCCTCCCTGTCTCTCTTTCCTTCTAAAGAGAGAGCCTTTCCCCCCTCCCAGCAGCAATTCAGTGGTTGCTCCGCTGAGGATAGCAAGAATAAAAGCATACATGAAGGGAAATGGTAGCTCCTTTTAGCAGCGCCGTTCTGCTTATATCTGATGACACTGCAGGAGGGAGGCTCTCCAAGGAGCGCCGTTCCTTTGGAGAGCTGGGCTTTGGGGAGCTGCGGCGGCCGCAATAATGAAAGCTTCTGCGGAGCCGAGCTGATGCGCGCCCCTCTGCGTTTCTCGGCGAATCCTGGGCTGCCGTCATTTACCCACCTTGCCTAATTCAGAGCACATGGCTCAGCTCTCGGAGGCCTTCCAAGGAGCGCACTGCTGTCGGCCTCCCCGTGGGCCCACTGTGAGTTTGTCAGCAGTGCTGTTAACAATGACAGAGTAGTTCATCAATATTGTTTTCCGCCTCCAATATCCTGCAAGCAGCGTGAACCCTGCATGCTTTTTTTTTTCTCTTCCTTTTTTCCCCCTGCTCCCTTTTTTGTTTCTGCTCGACTGTCAGAAACCTTGAGCTGTGAAAAGACGACATAGCAGGTCTGATCTGAAGGCACTGTGATACAAGCACCTTGCTGGAGCTGAGCCGGTCGAAATGGGAGGCGGTTTCTGACATACGAAACTGCCTGCAGGTGCAATCTTCGCCGACTTTCCAGTACCGGGATAAGGGCAATGCAGCTCAAGGTAAGGGAACAAATATTCCCTTACCTTGAGGAGGCCTCCGTGATGCCCCTCCCCAATGACAGCACGTGCCCCATTGGGCACAGCTATGCCAGTGCTGGAAAGTGTGCTAGGATTGGAAGGTGCTCTGTGTACTCCTAGCTTCAAAAGGAAGAGAGAACAGATCAATAATAATAATAATAATAATAATAATAATAATAATAATAATAATAATAATAATAATAATAATAATAATA
>JAJKFI010000062.1:1878288-1904954 GCA_029204185.1 Lerista edwardsae | reverse complement strand
TATCTATCTATCTATCTATCTATCTATCTATCTATCTATCTATCTATCTATCTATCTATCTATCTATCTATCAAAGTCAGGCGTGTATGTGCGGGAGGCGGGAATCAGGCTGTTGCAGAGAAGATATATAGAGCAGTGGTTTTCAAATGTTTTAGCATCAGGACCCATTTTTTAGAACGACAACCTGTCGAGGACCCACCAGAAGTGATGTCATGGCCAGAAGTGTCATCATTGTGACGCCAGAGCCTACTGCTTACCTGAGAATGTAGCAATAAGTGGGGTTATTTCTCAGCCATTTTCCAATAGCAATCAGAAAGGGGAAAAAAGCCTATTTACAACCTTGACACAAGCAAAACAGCCACATAGCCTCCCCCTTCCCAATGTCACACCTTCCCATATTTTCAAAGATGCCTGCGCTAGGTGCTATGTAACCCATCTGAAATTGGCTCATGACCTGACCCACAGTTTGAGAAACACTGATACAAAGCACCCATGCTGTCGATGAGAAACCTTCAACAATGTGGAATAGTGGATGACTCAGGGCTTGCAAACTGATTCTCAGGGCACAATCCTAACCTGGAGTTAGGCCGGCACAGTTAGGCCAGCAAAGTTTGGTCGGCACAAGGGACACCGTCAAGCATGTTTGGTCCACTCTCGGAGTCACAGAGGCCAGCACACAGACGTGCGCCATCTACCCTGACTCTGAGAGTGGTCCAAACATGCTACACGGAGGACCCTTGTGCCGGCCAAACTTGGCTGGCCTAACTGTGCAGGCCTAACTCCAGGTTAGGATTGCATTCTCAGTCTGAGAAGAACAGAGGGCGTTGCAAGCATGTCTTGTTTCTGTCTCTGCAATATTGGAGGGTATGTAAACGATGTGTTTGTCTGTATTTGTGTGTGTGTTTTAAACTTAGTTTTGCAAAAGCGAAGAGAGGAAGAATCAATCAATCAATCAATCAATCACTAGTATTTGTATACTGCTTTTCAACACAAAGTTCACAGTGCGGTTTACAGGCAAATAACAACATTAAAGTTAAATGGCTCCCTGTCCCAAAAGGGCTCACAATCTAAAAGAATGGAGAACACCACCAGCAACAGCCACGAGAAAGACACTGTGCTGGGGTGAAGAGGGACAATTGCTCTCTCCCTGCTAAATATAAGAGGACACCTCTTGAAAAAGTGCCTCTTGCCCAGTTAGCAGGGGTTAAAGGATGCTTTTTAAAAATTTCACTGAGAAATTGAACAGCGCCTCACCTCTCCTCCCTCCTTGCCATCTTTCTTTCCTCCCCACTACACCGGGAGAGGGGAGGGTGATGGTGGGGAAAGAGAGGATAACCCCTGCATGTGTAACAGTTCCTTCCCATTTGCACAAAGTGACAAGAGCTCCATGACAGGCACTTCTGATGGGCTCAGGGGCTGAGGCCAACTGCCCACCAGCCTGTGACGAGCAGCTTTCCGCTGGTTCATGGTGCTTTGGCTTCCACTTCAAAGTGACAAAAGGTCTTTTTTTAAAAAAAAATGCTTCTCAAGTGACAGTGAAAGGAACTGAGAAATGAGGAGAGGGGGAGAGGTTGAGTCCGGGTGCCGTCGTTTGGGGGGCATGCAAAGGAGGTAACCAGCCACCAGCCCTGGCCTCTCCAAGTTTTTCAGATGTTTCCAAATACGCAGCACACTGGCAGGCCTGCTAGCTGTTAGGTTTTGACCTTAACATTTGTGGCTTTGGCCTGAGAGCACAATCCTAACCTGGAGTTAGGCCTGCACAGTTAGGCCAGCAAAGTTTGGCAGGCACAAGGGACACTGTAAAGCGCGCTTGGACCACTCTCAGAGTCAGGGTAGATGGCGCACGTCTGTGTGCTGGCCTCTCTGACTCCGAGAGTGGTCCAAACATACTTCACGGTGTCCCTTGTGCTGGCCAGACTTTGCTTTATTTACCTCATATTTACCTCAGAAATTTACCTCAGAAATTTACCTCAGATATTTACCTCAGAATGCCAGATTCAAGGGAGTGGCATTCAGACCACTCTCGGAGTCAGGGAGGATGGTGCACGTCTGTGTGCTGGCCTTTCTGACTCCAAGAGTGTTCCAGACATACTTTATAGTGTCCCTCGTGCTGACCAGACTCTGCTTTATTTACCTCATATTTAACTCAGAAATTTACCTCAGAATGCCAGATATAAGGGAGTGGCGTTTGGACCACTCGCAGAGTCAGGGAGGATGGCGCACGTCTGTGTGCTGTCCTCTCTGACTCTGAGAGTGGTCCAAACATACTTTATGGTGGCCCTTGTGCTGGCCAAAGTTTGCTGGCCTAACTTGTGCCGGCCCAAGTCCAGGTTAGGATTGCACCCTGAGTTTCCCACTACCTCAGTGTGGGATGGAGTGTCTGAGCTGGGTTTGTGTGTGGTGGCAACAGGCAAAGGGTGCAGTCCTAACCAACTTTCCAGCACTGACATAGCTGGACCATTGGGGCATGTGCTGCATCCTGCAGTGGAGAAGACATCACAGAGCCCTCCTCAAGGTAAGGGAATCTTTGTTCCCTTACCTCGGAGCTGCATTGTCCTTACCCTGGTGCCAGAAAGTTGGCTGGTCCTCTGTACCACCAGCCCCATGATAATCTACCCTTACGCTCTGATCACTTTTAGGCTCAAAGTCGTTTAGGGGTGAATACCCCCCCCCCCGCTGTCCCAATATGAGCCCTCTTCCTCGGCTGCAGTCTGGCTGGCAAAGGGGACACCATAAAGTGTCCACTCTCAGAGTCAGGGAGGATGGCACTCATCTGTATGCTGGCCTCTCTGACTCCAAGAGTGGTCCAAACATACTTGATGGTGTCCCTTGTGCTGGCCAAACTTTGCTGGCCTAACTGTGCAGGCCTCATTCCAGGCCTGGATTTGGCCCGAAACCTTGTGTTCTGCAGAAGGTGCCTAATTGAAAATTGATACGTGCTGTTGGAGGCTTGTTTTGGGGTGAGGTTTTTTGTTCCTTGGAGGTAAAGGCTGTGGCTTAAAAGCTTTCCAACACCAAATTATTAGAGCAGCCTAATCTCTCTAATTAATCTTTCTGCCTTTGGATCCCTTCTTTAAAGACAGAAAGGCTAATTCTCTTACCCCAGAGTCAGTTTGATAATGAGGAGGGAGGGGCAGCTGGTAGCTTGATTGTTCTGGATGAACTATCCGACCGCCCGAGGGAATACTGGTACCTTGACCCCTTTGACCTGCAAAATGCTGAGCGTGGCAAACATGGAATCTCTGCAGATCTCAGTTGGCAAAAGATGTCAGAAAAATGCAATTCTGGGAGGGGGGATACCTTCCTTTAAAAAAAGGCTGCATCCAGATGTACTCCCCTTTTTTGGAAAAGAGGCACATATTCCTCCTTTGACTTTTTCTGCATGCCTTCCTTGTTGAGAGTACAGATTCTTTCAGGGGCTCCTTCCAAAAAGCAGAGAAAAAACAAGCCAGCAGATTATCAGTGATCAGGAGCACTTTCTCCCATTCTTGGACTATTTACAAATGTATAAAAAAAATCCTCCTCTGTTGAGGACAGCTCAAATCCCCAATTTTGCTTGTGTCAAAGTTGTAAGTAGTCTTTTTGCTTCCTGATTCATTTTGCTATTGGAAAATGACTGAGGGCCCAATCCTTGGGTCGCTGCAACGTGCCGCTCTGAAACCATCCCGGGTGGGGGGGAACTCTCCCTGCCATCAGCATTTGTCTCTACAGACAGAATGCATGGGGGGCAGGGGATTCATCTAGTTTGCAGAGGCAGGGCTAAGCAGTGTGATCCTGGGAGTATTGAGGCACTTGTGAACATGGCTCTCTCAGGGTTGTAGAGTCACTATTGTCAGAGAAAATTGGAAGCTGTTGGTGCTGAAATTCCCCTGGGCCTTACTTAGTCCCCCTATGGCTTATCTAAAGCATTTTTTTTCCTGGAGATCAAACTGTTCTATTGCGGACCTAGCATTATGTTTGCGGGGGCAAAAGCCTTGGGCATAGCGCTCCTGGGGCAGGAGGAGGGTGGCGATGAGGCTGGAAAAGGCCATCATGAGCTATAGGCCATGACGGGTTGGCGCCCATGGCTCTTGACACCCCACGCAACACCCTAGATACGCCACTGGTTTGGACCCCTCCCAGAGTCACAGAGACCAGCACACAGACATGCGCCATCCTCCCTGACTCCGAGAGTGGTCCAAACGGGCTTTACGGTGTCCCTTGTGCCGGCCAAACTTTGCTGACCTAACTGTGCCAGCCCAACTCCAGGTTAGGATTGCACCTTTATACTGTATGCTTTTTGTCAATTTTTCAGTGATCAACAGTTCTTTTTTCCCCTCCTCTCTGAGATCGATGTTCACATTAGAAAGCTATCAATATCTTCCTTTAACCTTATTGTTCCTGGGTTAAAACGACTTGGCTCCTCTCATTATTTCTCAACCCAAAGCCTTTATCGTACTCCCAAACTTTCCTTTGAATGCTTTCCAAGTTATCAGTGTCTTCCTTGAACCGGCACGCCAAGAAGTGAACATGATTCTTCAAGGGGGATTTGAGCTGTCCTCAACAGAGGAGGATTTTTTTATACATTTGTAAATAGTCCAAGAATGGGAGAAACTGCTCCTGATCATTGATAATTTCTCTGCTTTGAGGGCATTAGAGTGTGCACATTCTCTCTCTCTCTCTCTCATATGCACGCACTTATTTATTTACTTGAAGCATTTATACCCCGCCTTTCCTATGCCAAAGCAAAAGCCCAAAGTGGCTTATGCAGGCAGCCTAGTCCAACTGTAATTATACATTGTTGTTGTTCAGTCACTAAGTCGTGTCCGACTCTTCGCGACCCCCTGGACCACAGCACGCCAGGCCTCCCTGTCCTCCACTAGCTTCCGGAGTTTGCGCAACTTCATGTTCATTGCTTCGGTGACACTGTCTAACCATCTCATCCTCTGCCGCCCCCTTCTCCTTTGGCCTTCCATCTTTCCCAGCATGAGGGTCTTTTCTCAAGAGTCCTCTCTTCTCATGAGGTGGCCAAAGTATTGGAGCTTCAGCTTCAGTGTTTGTCCTTCCAGGGAGCAATCAGGCTTGACTTCCTGCAGGATGGCCTGATTGGATTTCCTTGCAGTCCAGGGGACTCAAGAGTCTTCTCCAACACCATAATTCAGAAGCATCTATTGTTCGGCACTCTGCCTTTCTTATGGTCCAGCTCTCACAGCCATACATTGCTACTGGGAAGACCATCGCTTTGACTATGCGAACCTTTGTTGGTAGGGTGATGTCTCGGCTTTTTATTAAGTTGTCAATTATACATACTGTCTCACTATTTATATCTCACCCAGTCCCGAAGACTCTGGATAAGCAATAACAATTGAAAAGGTAAAAGGAGAAGCACTGAGCTTGGAAGGGAAACTATCCTGGGAGAAACCGCTGAGAAACCCACATCCCCATGGTTGCCTGGTGCCTCTGTATTTGAGATCTCGGAGCAGCCATCCCTCCCTCCAACGTTTTCCACACCATTCTGTGGCATTTGTTCTCCATTCACCCAAGAGAAGCTCCATTTGTTGTGGTTTTATTTCATTAGTTAAAAGGGAAGGTTTGCTAGTTGGAGGAGGACTTAATTAAACTGATTTGCTGCAACTTAAAATATCCCCACACCTGCTTCTGTGGGGCTTTGAGAGACTGCTTGTCCCACAGGACCAGAAAGAAGTGGGGGTGGAACAGCAGGGCAACAAGACCGATCGGTTTCTTAGTCAGGGGCTGCTTGAGATCTCAGTCTTGCTGTCGTTGAACATTGATTTGACAATAGACTTTTTTTCTTTTTTTTCCCCTCTTGGTTTTTAACTTTATTTCTTTTTTCTAAGGAATATAACTTTGGTACTTAGGATTTCTGAGTTGAGAAGGTTTGTGGGGCGGGGAAAAGGTTGCCAAGCCAGCTGATGCTATTTGATTTTAATTTGAACCGATCAGTTTATGGATTAAAATAAGAATGCAGTCCTAATGTGGGACACCATAAAGGATGTTTGGACCACTCTCGGAGTCAGAGAGGCAAGCACACAAATGTGAGCCACCCTCCCTGACTCTGAGAGTGGTCTAAATGCCGTTTACGGTGTCCCTTGTGCCTGCCAAACTTTGCTGGCCTAACTGTGCCAGCCTAACTCCGGGTTAGGATTGTGCCTACACTGTCTGGATCCGGTGTATAAAAGTGGAGAGGCTATTGACAGTTTTATCACTGACTTGCCCCACCACTGGAAAATCTTCTGCGTTTTGCCTGAAAATAGTTTTTTTTTGTTTTATTTAGTTTTTCCATCAGAACCAACATATGATTGGGGGGGGTGAGTTTTCAGTGGGAGAACAGTGTAAAGGAAAGGTGACAAGCACCCTCCCTCTGTGCCTGGATCCTGATCCAGATTGCCCTCCCCCGTGCAGGTGTTTTGGGGATGTTGCAAAAGTAGAAAACGTTGAGTTATGCAGTTGGAGCTTCCAAATCGCAGCTGGTTTGGCCCTCCTATGCAATCCTGGCCTCCAACACAGGCAGTAACAAGATCCTGGCCTGAATATCAGGATCTCTTTGCCGCATATCCCCCTCTAGCCAGAAAAATTGACTACACTCGGAGGGGAGTTGGGCTATTCTGTATGACAATTCCATCTCTTTTCAATTAGTGGTACACTGTCAGCTTCCTTCCTGCCTGCCCCTGCTTTTCAGCAACAGAGTTTCTCATGCTCTTTCCCGCCTCCGTCCTGACGAGTCAAGCAATAACTAAGTGTCAAAAATCACTTCCCCCTCCCACAGCCCTCCACCCAGATTCAGGCTCCCATGCCTGGGTGTGTTGTACTCACATCCACATAGTGTGGAAGCTGTGACTTTAGCTCCGCTAAGCGACGTCATGCCTTTTTCTCATTATACTCCTACACTGTCAAACGTTTCGTGACCTCTTTGTAGCTGGATGCCATTTATCCTTGGGTAACAGTTACATTTTTTGGCACAGGATGTCTACAAAATATTGAGTTCACGAGCAGCAAATCCACATGTCTGAGGTTTGCAAGGTAGTGTTGACTTGGATTTCTCTTGTGCATGTCTAGAACGGCCAAAGAAGCTCACCTCCCTGGGCCCAGAGGCCCTCGGCAGGCTTCAGCAGCTCAGTGATGCTCACCTAAAATAATTCAGGGCACAGTCCTAACCTAGAGTTAGGCCGGCACAGCTAGGCCAGCAAAGTTTGGCCGGCACAAGGAGCACCGTAAAGTATGTTTGCACCACTCTTGGAGTCAGAGAGGCCAGCACACAGACGTGCACCCTCCCCCCTGACTCTGAGAGTGGTCCACTGGCCAAACTTTGCTAGCTTAACTGTGCTGGCTTAACTTCAGGTTACAATTCCACCCCCAGTAATGGTGAACCTTCTGGGCTTGGTGTGTCAAAACTTCGGAAAATGCTTACCTGGACTCTGTTGGAGAGCCTCCCAGACAAAAGAGACACCATTCCTTATATTCATTCATTTAAACCAAAAATACAGTCCAATCCTGTGTGGGGTTGTGCCTTCTATAAAGGAATGCCAAATAATTACAAACATGAAAAATGAGTAGAACAAACTCAGCTTGTGTCAGATGTTGGTGAATGCTGGTGTGTCACCCCAAACATTATGGCGTGTCACTTTTGACATGCGTGTCATAGGTTCACTACCCCTGATCTAAACGAACAGCACATTCTAGCCAAAATTAAGCCTGTTAGGTCCCATTACTTTCCATGAATACTGGGAAACGCAACGTTCTGCAAGAGAAGAATGAAGAAGACTGACTATGTATGAAACTGATGAATAACTATGTATTTATGGGACCATAAATGTAGTGGCTGGATTCCAACACACAATGAAATTTGCTTAAGCCCGTGCACTTAAATCCACTGATTTTGGTGGGCTTAGGCACGCTTCACTCTGTGTTGGATCGTGGCCATCGTCTGGAATCACATTAGAGGATGGCTTCCAAGTTATGCAGCTGTAGAGTGAAGTCATCACTTTCTCTCTTGTGCATGGAAGAGGCAGGAGGGGCTTTCCCCAAAGGAATGCAAATGGGATACAGTGCAGGAATGTCGCTATTATTACGGAGAGTTGTGGGATGCCACAAATGACGGGCCTACTTCATGGGTTTAGAGCAGTGGTTCCCAAACTGTGAGCCGTGGCTCCCTGGGGAGCGGTGGAAACCAGCCAGAGGATCCACGGACTACACACACACACACACACACACACGTTTAGGATTGTAGCCCTGATGTGATCCGCGACCAGTGGCCCAGTTGAAAAAGTTTGGGAACCCCTGGTTTAGAACATTGGGAAGGATGCTGAATAGGTGGAAAGAAAGTAGGATACCTGGTGAACATACCTGGTGTTCCCGGTGGCCTTGCTGGTCTGACTGCCTGCGTCGGCCTTGCACCCATTGCTCTGACACAAACGTTCCTTATGGTATGTTTGCAACAGCACTGGGTTGATGCCGATGACATGCGTCAGTCTAATGGGCTGTTTGGATGAGGCTGCCCAATAGTGTAGTTTGGCCTTTAGCCTTGCCAAAATTTACAGTGTTGTCTTAATGACCAGATAGGGATTTGAACCCCTATCCACTTGGTCAAAAGCCTGTATGCAACCTATTAAGCCTGACTTGCTTTAGAGCGCCATCCCCCCTGACTTTGAGAGTGGTCCACATACCCTTGTGGTCCAGCGGCCCTTGTGCCAGCCAAACTGTGCTGGCCTAACTGTGCTGGCCTCACTCCAGGTTAGGATTGGGCCTTCAATCTGAATGAGGGTCTGCAAGACAACTTCACGAAAAAAATGAGAAAATTATTTTCTGATCTACCCTAATTACTGTAAAGGGCATGAGATCATGTTTGGGGAAAGGGAAATGGGCTTATTCCCATGCTTATTCCCAAGTAGGTTTGGACCACTCTCGGAGTGAGAGAGACCAGCACACAGACGTGCGCCATCCTCCCTGACTCCGAGAGTGGCCCAAGCACGCTTTACGGTATCCCTTGTGCCGGCTAAACTTTGCTGACCTAACTGTGCCTAACTCCAGGTTAGGATTGGGCTCTCACTCAAACCACTCTATGAAGTTCTCTAGTACTGATTTAGCTATTGTGGCAAAAAGGCGTGTGCGTTTTGTGTTTCTTTATGGGAGCGGGTGCTTTTAGCAAAGGCATGATGGCTCTGTGTTCGAGTAAAGTAATGCAAGACACGATCTGTCAGCACGGGCTTTCAAGTTGCTTAGCGAAATATGTTACAGTAAATCTTTATAGACTATATGAGCACGCTGCGTTCCAACAAAGTTAAACCAAAGTAAACATTTCTCTTATGGGAAATTAAATTCCATGTGGTTAGGGCAGGACGATGATTAATTCAGCGACAATGGAAAGTGCATTCACTGCATCTGAGAAACAATCTGATGTCAGGAAAAGGATTTTTGTCTCATTGGGGGGGGAAAAAAAAGCAAATGTCCTGCCCTAAATAATAGAATGCTAGGCTTTGTGTCATTGAAAGTCTGGTACTGTGAGATCCAAAGGCCTCTGTTATTGATTTGTTGCACACAGCAAGTATTGAATCTCTTGGTATTGGGGACAATGGAAAAGTTTCTCTGTGCAACCAGGGCCAGCCCATGGATGAGGCCAACTGGGAAGGTCACCTCAGGGAGGAATTGGAAGGAATTTTATCAGGGGGCACAAAGTTTCTTTTGGACCTTTTGCTGTCTCCACTGGATCCTAGTGCCATACAATCATAATTTATACAAATGACAATATATAAAGCTGTGTACGCTTATACAAGACGTGAATGTTCATCTTCACGCAGTAAATGCAAACATGTTCTGAGACCCCAGGACACTTCCGGCTCTCCTCCTTTCTCACCTGGGCCCCTTTTTGACCCGGAACCTGGGGACAATGTACCCCCACCCTGCATCCTCATCCTGCATCCTCATAGAATCATATAGTTGGAAGGTACCTACAAGGTCATCTAATCCAATCCCCTGCCTGTAGCAGAAAACCCTCTTAGAGCATCTCCTGGCTCATGGGCCCTGATGAGATTGGAAGAAGTAAGTTTGCAGGATGTATGTTTGGGCCACCTCTTTTGGCTCCTGGGCCCCCTTTATGATCCTAGCCCCAGGTCCAATTTACTCTTCTTCTCATGGGTTCCTGGGTCACCTCTGATGATGAGGACTCCTGCTCCTATACCTCTCCTTTCCCCTCCTTCACACCAGCCTCCTCTGGCTATGTGCCATTGAGCTTCGGCAGGCAATCGTAAGTCTAGCCTAGACAGGCCCTCAAGGTCATACTTCATTCGTTTGCCAACTGGCCTTCTCATACACACTGGCTAATCAGCTCCACAGTGACTCCGTCCTGCCACAACAGGTACTGCAGCTTGTCACAGCCTGGCATTCTGGCCCCCATCCACAACCCACACCACAGGTTCTCCTGCTTAGCTTCAGGCCGTACCAGCAGCTCAACCATCACTCCGCACCTCCTCCCCTTTTGATAATGTGGTGTTGATACGTTGAGCGCTGATCATTACCATCCTAGTGGGGGTGGTGTGTTTGTGTTGGGCTTTGCGTATCATCTTGTTTAGTCTTCTCGGCGTGAGGACTGCCATGAGTGGCGAGCCTGCAAAAGGCTCTTGGCCCAGAGCATCGGCTGGGGCACATGGTTTCATAATGTTCATTTCAACGTTAAATGATTTTTTAATATTCCACATATGGTTTCATGGTTTTAAGCCTCCTCACTGGGAACGAGCGAGGCTGTGGTATGATGATGAATAGTGGAGCGTATCCAGGAACACCCACTTGCTTCTCGACATATCAAACATGTGGAGCTCCCATTAAATGTGGACGTCTCCTGGGGGAGGTTGACTTGTCCTATCTAATCCAGGGCCTATTTTGTTCCTTCGACCTGGATTGAGCAGGATGCATTGTTCCCATACATTCTTCTTTTAATTAAATGCAGTAGATATGTCATGTCAGTGAAATATCCCAGGTCTGTTTTTACATCTGTAGCCATTTTCTCCTCCTCTCCTTCCATTTGGCTTCTTGGAAAGCGAGTTCGACATTAAATGCAGCCTTGGATTAAATGATTGGCTCGGGATGTGCTGCCAAGACCGCTCAAATAAAAATCGTAACATTGGGGGATTGGGGATTTGTATGTGTGTGTTTGTGTTTTGTTTTGTTTTTTTGCCTCTTTAAAACGAGGTGGGTAAAGAGTGCCGGGGCCGCTTTGCTTCCCAGGGAATGAGAGGTGCAGGCTGGACTCCGCAGCTCCAGACAAAGTACATTATTCGACCGCTGTTAACAATGGATCTGCAAGTTGCACCAGCAAATAAGTGCTTCTACGTCTCTGCCAAAGAGCCCCAGCAGGCTGATGTTTCCCCGTTGACGGGCTTCTGGACTCCATGCCCATCTGGGGGGGGGGAAGAGCACAATGAACTAGCTCGAGAGTTGAAAGGCATGGGAAAGGTTTTAAACATCCCTTGTCGTCCATTGATTATTTATTTATTTATTTATTTATTTATTTATTTATTTATTTATTTGAAGAATGTATACCCCGCTTTTCCCATGCTGAAGCAAATGCCCAAGGCAGCTTACAAATGCCCAACGCTTGTCTACACCAGCATTTTTTTCAATGAGACTTTTACAAATCCAGGTGTGCCCCAGTATTCACGGATTCGGTATCTGTGGTTTCAGTTATCCACAGATACCATGGATCCATCCATCCATCCATCCATCCATCCATCCATCCATCCATCCATCCATCCATCCATCTATCAAAAATATTTATATACCGCTTTTCAAAACAAGGTTCACAAAGCAGTTTCCAGGCAAATAATAATACAGTTAAATGGCTCCCTGTCCCAAAAGGGCTCACAATCTTAAAAATACAGACCACCACCCACAGCAGCCACTAGAAAAGACACCGCGCAGGGGTGAAGAGGGGCAATTATTCTCCCCCTGCTAAATATAAGAGGTACACCACTTGAAGAAGTGACTCTTGCCCAGTTAGCAAGGGGTGCCTGTTACAAAGATAGGGGAACAGGAAACAAATCTTTTTTTTCTTTTAACCTTGTTGCAACAAACCCACTGATATTCCCCTACCTTAAAAAAAGGTGTCGCCAGTATCTACAGTTTCCAGTATCCACAGTGGGATCCGGAACAGAACCCCAGAGGATACCGGGGCAAGCCTGTATACAGTATTCCATGATTCACCAATTCCTCAGTCCCAGTTGTAGCCTTCACAGTGTGGTTTCCTCATTGTCATCTTTGTGCATGACCTTTCCCTTTTGGTGGGATCCCATGTGCTGCCCATTTGGTTGATCACAAAACTGACGGCCACATTTAATGTACGTTAGTAACATCCTAAGGAAGCACACTTTAAGTCCACTTATTTGGACAATAGCTGGGAGGAGGGTAAACTGCAGCCAAGGGGAGGTGATTTGGGGTAGGAAAACAGCATGTGAAGGAAAGATCTTAACCCTCCTTCTTTTCCTGTTCAATGGCTGCTGCTGCTGCTGTTGTTGTTAAGAAAGAGAAGTGTCCGGTTTTAACCATGCTGCAAAGCCACTGCTTTCCTACAATGTGTGGTTTGGTCCTGACTGACAGCTGAATCGGTTGGTCAAAAACTCAAGTGAATAAAATGTGGGGGTGGGTTTTTTTTTGTTTTTGTTTTTTTGTGAAGTGAGGCAGGACATCATCTCCTTCCTGGAAAAAAAAAATACTGTCATTCTACCCAGAGTTGCGGGGCGGGCAGACATGAATGGATGAAGACTTGATGGCTCTGTAACTGTGGTCGTAACATGACACATGTATTACCCCGTTGAGAAATTAAGCCGCTCAGCTTTAGGACTAGCGAGACCAACTCGAACGCTGTCACAAGGAATGCCTTTGTCATAATTCGCTGAAATCATAGGAATGGCACTTTGTGGCAGCTCAAGTCAATTGCTCCTTGCTTTCTATTATCAAATGAATTGATCAGTGACCAAATCAACTGGTACAAAATCTCTTTTGTGATTGCCTTTCTTTTGAATAAAAGGTGCCTCTTTAAGGGCACTGTTTAACTTAGCAGAGGGTAGCAACTGCCCCTCTTCCCCGCAGCCTAGCATTTTTTTCCTGTGGCCATTTGCTGGTCTCGTGTGTGTGTGTGTGTGTGTGTGTGTGTGTGTGTCTTTAGATTGTGAGCCCCTTGGGGGCTGGGAACCATTTTAAAATTGCTTTTGCTATGTAAAAGAGCTATATGTACTGATTTTCTTTTGAAAAGCACTATATACATATTTTATATTAATATGTTTTGAAAACTGATCTCTCCTTTTTCTTAAAAAAAAAAATGCCCCTGCTGAATTATTATTTTTTTAATGGCGCAGATTACAGCAAACAATTCACAAGAGGTTAAAACCCCAGCCTTATTATAAGGGATACTACAAGTAAATATTATTAATTATCAAAATTGCTTAAATTAAGTTTTTTTCCACACCTGCCTCTTGCTAATTAGCAAGTCGTCCACACACTTCAGTCAGCCGAACACTTTAGTATTTATTCAAGCATACTTGACATTAACATACTGTTTGATGTTTGATAGCTCGAGTTTTTAATTTAACCACATGACAACAAATGGTATTTATGAAATATCAGTGAGCTGGAAAAGTAGCTTGTGTTTCATTTGTGTACACTGTATTGAGCCAAGAGCGAATCTCTTCCCTAAGGCTTCAGAGGAGCAAAAAAAATAAAAAAATAAAAAAAATGCAAGGGGGTGGGAGGGGTTGTGTGTTGAAACACTCTCCTGTGGTGCACATCACAAGCCTAGATGCCTTGCACAAGTTTTCATTGGTGCTGAGCTGAGTGTTGCCAGGAGAAAGGAGAAAGTGTGATATCACAAGGAAATACAAGTATTGTCATGGTCTCAAAGGATGATTTCTTGTGCAACCTTATTATAAGGGATTGTTATCATAAGGGAATCCCTTATTATGAGGGATTCTAAGGGTAAATAATATTTACTTGTAGTAAGGAAGAGGAGCAGAACCAGGTTACGATATTGTTCTTGTCTAGCTTGCATTCATTTTACTGGAGTTTTTACAGCAGCACTTCCTGGCAAAAGGAATACCTTTTACCTTATCCGAACATTCCTTATCTGAACATTCAAAATCCAGACTATTCCAAAATCCAGACATCTCTGGCCAAGACTTAAGAAAAAAAAAACTTTCTGTAGAAAGAAGGACTTGTGCTCATTCCCACGTAAGTTCTATTCTCTGGTCTAGAGCTACGGTACCTGGTGGATCAAGGGCCTGGCTGTGTCTGATGCCTTGAGAGTAGAGTTTGACACACACACACACACACACACACACACACACACACGGGGGTGCAGCAAATAGTAAAATCTCTCTTTTGTCAAGTCTCCCCCTTGATTTTGGACCCTCAGCAAAGATTTTCTTCCTTCCATTGTAGACCTTGAGAAGTTGGCCAGAACCCTAATGACAGGTTAGATGCTGAAACTTGTTAACCTTGCAAGTAAAGCAGTTCTAATATTTTCAAGAGGGCGCGGGTATCTAGTAGCGATTGTTGTTGTTTCCTAATTTGCCTAGAAGAGGCATTCTCATCCCTCAAAGAGAAGCGAGAAGCGTCTTGAAGGCATTTTGTTAACGACACAATTGGTTGCGCTGAATTTCTGCTGAATGATGCTGGCTCTTCTCCAGTGAGACACCCACTTCCATCTGATTTTGATCTGCTCCTTTAACTCTTTGGGACATAAATCTTGTAAGTTTTTTTTTTAAACAGCATCCTCAAAATATTGTTCTGGTTGGCCATCAATCTTAAATCTTGTTCATCTGTCGGTGCCATTTACATTTTGGCAGTCGGCAGTGTGGAGAGAGGCAAGGGGGAACAAGTGTTTGTCTTCACATCTGAGCGCTTCAAAGACACCACTGGCTGCAGACTACTACCCAAAAGCAGCTGCCTCTGGGGTGAAGCACCGAGAATCATGTCAATGTATTTTTTTTTCTCAGAGCGAATGCCCCGTGCAGTGGTGTATAGTTTGGTTTCCAGGTAAAAGCTCCTCCATGATCTACCTCTGGTGCCTTTCTGCATGGCTACGGATATATGAAAAGGCAATAGGAAGATTTCACAGGTTTAGCACTAGAGCTGAAATGAATATTTCATTTCAAGAACACTGTGCTTCAGGAACTCCCCGTTCAAGCTCTCCCACCATCTCCTGTTGTTTCATACCTGCCTGTGGAAGTCGGCCATTGGCCAGCGCTCTCAAATGCTCCTCATCTCTCTGCTCTTATATCCTGATACATCCCCACTTGTGACCTCTGCTGCTCCGCTTCCTCTGGCTGTTGGAAATCTTGGCTATTTCCATCTCCCTCCAATGATTCTGCCCGTTCTCTCTCCCTGCCCTTTATCCCTGAAACCACCTCCCAGAACACCTGTGTGGTCCCAACCCAAAAGTCATTGTTGCTACGCATCCCTTTGGCACCACTGCCAGAGGCTTCAGATCACCAGAGTGGCCTGTGTGCATCAAAGGCACTGGGGTAGCTAAAGAAAGTGTAGCCTGGTGCAGAGATGCCCTGGAAGTGCTGTCATAGTTTATTTCCACTTCCTTGTTTTTTTGGCCATAACTTTTGATAGAATGAAGATACTACACTCTGGTTTGCTTCTTTGCATTCTGCATGGAATTCCACATCGAATGGTATGTAACACAATGGTATTATTCATACATACCAAGGGTTTCACAATTTTGGCCACTAGTGTCAAGCTCAGCTTGTTGCCCCCCCTAAAGCTTGTTGCCCAGTGCAATTGCACCCCCTGCACTTCTTTAGCTACATGATCCCTGCCCTGGCTTCCAAAAGGCAGAAGGCCTTGTAGCCCACAGGCCAGAGTTTGGAGCCCCCTGTTTTAAAGGAGCTATTTGCTGGCTATATAAAAGCCAAAAATATTGCAAGATTGGGTGGCATCCCAGGGTATTTGCCCGTTCTGCCCCAGGTATGCCAGTGGTGTTGAATAGCTGTTTGCTAAAGTTCTTGCTAAAGGCAGATGTAAAGAGTTCGACATTGCTGTCTGCTAACTCACTGGATATGTGGCATGCCAGCAGACATCAGACAAGGAAAATCTGCTTGCCATGGTATCTCTTAACCCCAAAAAAGCAATTATTATTTTTATGCTTGGAAACCCAAATAAATAAATAAATAAATGGCAGGAGAATGTGCAACACAGCTGGGCCATAAAACCTTAACAAGGAGGTGCATTTCCTTTTGATACATTGATACGTTACATCATTGTTCGGTAAGCCAGGAAGAAGAGAATGTGCTTCAGCACATTGGGAAAAAAGATCACTTGGACTTTGTGGGGTTGAAATTTCCTCTTGGACTTTGACTACGGGGTGGAATTTGCTACCGGGGGAGGAAGGGGAGGGAGAGAGAGGGAGAGAGAGAGAGAGAGAGAGAGAGAGAGAACTGGGGTAAAATATTAAGAACTTGATATTGAGCCTTTTCCAACAAAATATTGGATGTTTTTGGAAATGGATTTCCAGGGAGTTTTTGTACAGCAAAACAGCACATCAGACAAAAACAATGCACAACAGCAATAGAGCTGAATGCAGAATCAGATCTGCCATTGAATCCAGTGTTGAGTTCATGCTGCAGGGGAATCTTGGCACATCGCTTTCCATAGGTCCCTTCTGAACTGGGTGAGCTCTACAGACACTATGGGCCCAGATATCATTTCAGATATAGCTATGGAACTTCTGAGGTGCCTGGCCTCAAGACAGTTGCCCAACCATGCAGACTCCTAGTGTTGAATGCCCCCCCTACTAATTTGCATCCTGAGGCAATTGCCTCAGTTGTCATCACAGATGGGCCAGCTCTATCCATTTGGAAATCTTATAAACAAACACACAAGTCTACTCGATTGGTTCCATTTTAGAAATAAAAAGGTAAAAAGGTAAAGGTTTCCCCACGACCGAATGGTCTAGTCATGACCGATTGTAGGGGGCGGTGCTTAGCTCCGTTTCTAAGCCAAAAAGCTGGATTTGCCCCGGGGACAAGTTTTCGTGGTCATGTGGCCAGCATGACTATATGCCAAGGTGCACAGAACACCATTACCTTCCCACCAAAGTGGTCCCTATTTATGTACTTGCATTTTAGGTGCTTTCAAACTGCTAGGTTGGCAGGAGCTGGGACAAACGACGTGAGCTCACTCCGTCGTGTGGTCTTGAACTGCCAACCTTCCGGTCCGCAAGTTTAGCAGCAGCGGTTCAACCCACAGCACCAGGTAATTCACAATAGAACTCTTAGCATCTAGGGCAAGGGTGGCCAACCTATGGCACATGTGCCACTGGTGGCACACGGACATGTTCTGAGTGGCACACCCAAAGTGAGCACACATTTTTTGAAAAACATTTAAGTAATAACCAAGCATGGCAGCAGTTTAAGGTTTGCTCGATTTCTTTGCTACTCCTTACACAGCACAGCCCCAAGTTTCTAATGCCACCCCAAGTAGCCTAGTCTGCCTATTGATTGGTCCAAAGTCAGCCTGTAACCTGCAGGGGGCACACTTAGGACATCCACACCATCTCTGCTTGGTTTGCTCTTTGATTGCACGCAGCTTGCTGGGGCAAGCAGACCCTGGAAGTAGTTGACAGCAAAGACCCCTGGGAGTTTTAGTAGGGGTCTTTTACAGCTTCCCCAACAGAAGAGCTGCTCATTCCAAGGAAAGATAAGGGAGGCACTGGATCTGGCCTATGGGCCAGAGTTTGGAGCCCCCTGTTTTAAAGGTACTATTTGAAAATAGGTATGTTCAACCCTGCTAAACTGCACTGTTTCACTTTTCTCATTCCTTTCCTAGAAAAACGTCTACAAGGATTTTGCATCCAATGTAACTTTTCCCCATGTGTATTCCTCCTTGGAATCTCTCCTAAAGCTTCCCATGCTCTGGCAGGGGGAGTGGGAGAGAAAGACACAACTGTTGTCTCCATCGGTCCGTTCTATCAAGAGGATAGAGCTTGAATGTGGGTCTTGCCCATTTTATGGGCTGTTATGCAAGCTCCTGCAGTGCACTAGTCTGCCTCTTGATTGGTCCAAGGTTAGTCTGTAACCTGATTGGCTGAGAGCCACTATTTATGTTCTGCTTCATAGACAGGACTTCACTTGTATAAGCAACCCCTGTGGTCACCGTTGCTGCCTATAACAGATTCTCCCCAGCTGTGATTCCGGCTTTTGTTGCTACCTTCTCTAGACTTTGCTCTCTTGGCTCCCAGATCTGCTTCTCCCCTCCGGTAGTAACTGAACCTGCTTTTTTCCCCCACACATGTTCATTCATTGCCTCGCTATGGCTGTTTTTTTGTCATCGCTGGCACTCACTTGCCCACCCACAAGGATGGATGCGCAAGGATTGAGGCACGTAGGGTCCAAAGCCCAGCCACATTGCAACTGCATTGCAGGTAGAAGGTTCAAGGCTCAAACTCTGGCACCTGAAACAAGGACAAAGAAAGCTCCCCTTCTGCTTTGGTGGGAGTGCCCAAAGGTAAAAAAATTTTGGAAGCAAATATTAGAAAAAGTGGAGGAATTATGTAAAATTAAATTAGAAAATGTAAGTAAAATAATATTTGTGGGAATATTGGATAATAATAAAGTACAAGAAAAAGAACTGTTAAAAGCAATAATAACGGCTGCACATGCAGTTATAGCAAAGGGATGGAAAGATGTAACAAAATGGAATATGGAAGTGTGGAATACCTACTTATATCAATGGATACAGTCAGACATATTGTCAATTCTGGGACAGGAAAAAACTTGGGAGGAAAAGCAAATAGAGATAAGAAGGAAATGGAATGGATATATAAAGTGGGTAAAAGAAGACGGGGCCAATAAGGATATTTATATTAAAATCCAAAAGGTGTGCGTATGGTTAAAAATATAAGTTAATGGTCTTTCGATCTCGTGCGGGGGGGGGAATATGGGAGAAAATGCAAAAAGAAGTATTGTCAGTATTAAAGCATTATATGAACAATAGTAAATAAAAATGTTGAATAAGAGAAAATACATGTAAATAGGTAAATATGTGTAAAGGGGAAAATATATGTATATGAAATACTTGACATGCAAATAAAAAAAAAAAAAAGAAAGAAAGCTCCCCTTCTGAAAATCTGGAGAGCGACTTGCAGTTTAGGATCGACAGTTCTGAGTTAGATGGACCGAGGGGTCTGACTCTTTAGAAGGCAGCTACTTGTTTTCCTATATATAGCCGGAACGCCATTGCTCAATTTTGTGCCATGAACAGATGGCTGCTGTTTCACTTAGTCCGGTGCTACTGTGGCACACCGGGTGGGCAAGGAGGAGATTTCATGCACACGCTCTACATCAAGCTGCTTGGGCAATATCATCTGAACTGGCTCAGGGTGCAATCCTAACCTGGAGTTAGGCCGGCACAGTTAGGCCAGTGTTTGCACCACTCTTGGAGTCAGCAAGGCCAGCATACAGACGTGCGCCATCTTCCCTGACTCCAAGAGTGGTCCAAACGCGCTTTACGGTGGCCCTTGTGCCAACCAAACTTTGCTGGCCTAACAGTGTGGACCCAACTCCCGGTTAGGATTGCACCCTCAGTGACTTACCCCAGTATACTGCAAACTGATCCAGTACTTGTATTCTCCCCCCCCCCCCAAAAAAGAAAATTGATCTCTTGGTTCAGTTTTTCTCAAACTGTGGACTGGGACTCAGTTGGTGGATCACTGCCTGACGTCACGTGGGTTGAGGAATGCTGGGAGCAGCCATCTTGGAAGCGGCAGAGCTTACTCTTGCTATATTCCTTTTGTGCGTGTTAATTGTTTGAATTTTCAAGTGAGGGTTTTTTTAAAAGAAAAATTCTATTTAGTTCAGTGCTTTTACATCATATTTCATCCTCATCTTGCTTTCTGTCAGGGATGTTGCATGGTTGCGCAATTGCTGCAGTTTGCATATCAGGAGTGTCATTTGATTTTGTCACAATGCTGGCACTTGATGATGTCACTTCCAGCTATGACATCACTCTCTGGTTAATGCCATCACTTCCGGTGGGTCCCACTGCAAGTGCCATTCTAAAAAGTCTAAAAAGTTTGAGAACCACTGCTCTAGTTCAAAAAATCTTTGCTTTTGATGTTATACGAAATGTTATAATTTCATTTTAAACCCCTTACTACTCTTTTCCAAACACTACCTGCATCTTTTGATACTGTATCATATAGCACACTCCATGTGGGCACAGAATCAAGAAGGATCATGCAAACAGTGGCGCTTTAATTGCTATCATCAAATAGCGGACATGCGCCGGCCTCCTTGACTCCAAGAGTGGTTCAAATGCACTTTACGGCACATTTGCAACATTCCTGGGCCATCACAAGGAACTTGTGCTGGCCTATCTCCAGGTTAGGATTGTGCCCACAGTTATCTAATATCTTTTTATATGCAAAATACAACATTTCTTTCCATTCCCTTCCATATACAAACTCTGTTTACAACAGTTTGTTATCAGAATCATCTGTTTGGTAACGAAGGACTCTAGTGTTGATTGTTAATTTTCTCCCCCCCCCCCACTTTCTTTTTGAATGATTGCTGTTATTGTTGAGTTATTGTGTCAGATTTATCTCCTATGTGGTATTGATCTGTTGATTTAAGCTCATTCTTGTTCTTTTATGTTGCTTGCTAAAACTGAAAATGTGTAAAAAAGAAAACAGAGAAGGCAAAATGTTGATTCTCAAAAGTTAAATTATCACAATTATGTAACCCCCTCTCTGCTGAATTAGAGAACTCTCCCCTCCCCTCCAAAAAAAATTAAGATCAGAATCCTCCCTTTTCCTTTTCCAGTAGAGACTCAAGACATTTCCATGGATTTCTTGCTCTTATGATTTATGTTTTTTTCCTTCTGCTGCTTTATTATCATGTTATAATTTTTTTTGATTTTAGTATCTTATACGTTATGGATTTTTATTGCATTTATAGATAGCTGCCCTGGGCATTTTGTTCAAAAGAGAAAAGTAGGATGCAAATGTTTCTCAATGAATAAATTCAAGTGAATTGCGGGGGGTTGTCCTCAAACAGTTGAACAGTTTTGAGGGAAGACAAGCGTTTCTAGAAGGCTAGCAAAATTGCTTGGGGGGGAAGGTCCATGATATTTGCCTCTTTTTAAAAACGATATACCCCCCCACACACACACAATTCATGTCTTAAAAATGAAAGAAAATGGCTAGCATTGATTTAGCATAGATATATACATGGCATTTGTGCAGCACTGTTGAGGGAATGAAGCTTTTCATGTTCATTCCCTTTGTTGGACTACAGCAAACCTGTAAAGGTAGGTTAGTACAGTCAATCCTTTTTATATGCAAACTATCTGCTAATTTGCTTATCTGCGAGGGACAAAATTGCTACTTTCCTCATTATCCACTAATCAGAGACCTTCAGAAGGCTGCAGAGACCTTCAGAATGGCACTTGAGACCAGCGCTGGCCCCATTAAAATGGCCAGCAGAAGCATCCACCAGCCATGTTTAAGGGGTCCATACTGGTCACAGGTGCCATTCTGAAGGTCCCTGCAGCCTTTGGAAGGTCTCTGCAGCATTCAGAGATCTTTGGGCACTTCCTGCTGCGCTTTGCTGGCTTCCTGAGAGTCTCTGCAGGATTCATCTGATGGTAGATAAAGACCTTGTGCCTACCCCCATTGATCCCATAGGATCAATGGTTCATTATCTGCAAATTCGCTATCTGCGCATGTTTCCAGGAGCCCAACTCTAGCAGAAAACGAGGACTGATATCATCCCCATTTTGTAGAGCTGCAGTTGAGAGGAAGCATCTTGCCTTCAGGGCACCTTGTGAGTTCATGGCAGGGTTGAAATTCAGCCTGAGACGGTCTTAATTCATAGCTCAGTCCCATAGGGCCCAGTGCTATCCTTCCCCCCCCCCAGCTGGGGCAGGTATGGTGGTGATGATGGTGGGGAATGGATCAGGAGGCTTCAGGGGATGCCTATTAAAAAAAATTGGGAACATTAAACAAGTCTCTCTTTTTTTACCTTGTTGCAAGCAAAATCACTGCTGTTCCCCTATCTTTAAAAAGGCACCCCCAGTATCCACGGTGGGGTCTGGAACGGAACCCCAGCAGATACCGGGCATGCCTGTATGTCCCATTGTGTTCAGTAGGGCTTACTCCCAGGAAAGTGTGCATAGGATTTCAGCCTTGATCTCACAGGCTGCGGTCCCAGGCACCTCATCTGGGAATAAGCAGAATGAACAGAATGCAGCTTACTTCTGAGTAGATAAGACAACTTCACCAGTATGGTGCACTAGCTTTTGGTGCACTTAGGGGCCAATCCTACCCATCATTCTGGCGCGGATGCAGCCACAATGCAGCCCCAGGGTAATGGAACAAACAGTCCCTAACCTTGAGGGATGCTTACAGTTACTCCCCCCCCCAGCACACACCCCAGCTGCGTTCGCACTAAGGAACTGGATAGGATCAGGCCTTTATTCTGCAATCCTATACATGCTTTCCTGGGAGTATGTCCCATTGAATTTTAAAGGACTTACTTACGAGTAGACATGTTTTGGGTTGTGCTGCCTGCTTCGTAAAATAAGGGGTTTGGAACGGAGGGCTGTGGGCCCGCTCCAGGCGCGTATCTTACCTGTAGCACCCCATGGCACAAGCCATGGGGTGCGGGGCAGTGATGGGGCGCCATTGCATGCGGTCCGGGAGAGACCGTGAGGTTTCTGGCCCGCCCACGCCTCCCTTAAGCTCCGCAATAGAGTGTTTTCGGGGTAAGGGAGGCGTGTCTGCGTGACGCGCAGGAGCGGAACAACCGGGGGGGGGCGCGTGTTCAGCGCCTGCCATGGGGCGTGCTCCCGGCCCGGACCGCCACTGGCCCACTCCAATCATCCCGGACCTTCTTCCCCTAGGCTGTGCTGCCGCAGGGTCCAGGCACCGCAGAGGTTAAAGCCCTGCAGAGGTAAAGCTTTACTTGGGCACCATCCCATTTGCCTTTCGTTACTTTTCATTAAACGACATCTTTGGTGTATACCTGCTCCGTGTCATGTGCTGTGGGACTATTACAGCACAACCCTCATCTAATTCCCGCCCCTTACAAGAGTTGGGGGAGGAGGAAATAAAAGTTTGCAAAGTGTTCAAGCAGTTAAAAAAAAGGGGGGGGGTCTTAGCAATGTGGACCTCTCTCCAACCCATCATTCAGAGGTGTTATATAAATGTTAGCGTGTTTGGGTTTGCGGGAGATCCCCTTTCATGTAGAGGGTGTTTTAATGATTCCGCAAAAAAGGCTTTTAAGAATTTAGTGTCCCCCTTTTTCAATCAATTTATTCCGAGAAAGCGGATAGATGCCAGATCAACAAGACCGGTGTAAATACCGACGCCTTGGGCTTTCGTCTTGCTCTTTTCTTTCTTTCTTTTTTTGTTTCCTTTTTTATTTATTTATTTATAAAGGGCTACTTCAGATTCTGCAGAAGTAATAATAAAGGCAGACCTAATGGGTCACCATATGCAGAGAGCCGTCCTCTTGGGCCTCAGCATATACACTTAAAGAGCGAAACAAAGAGCAGGGGAAAAAGCCGTAATATTGGCAACTGTTGTTAGGTAGTATAAACAATAGCCTGCAATTGGCACGGAGCAGCGGATCGGATTCCAATAGCACTCAATAGGGAGCCTTCCTTAAAAAATTAGAAGAAGCTGAGCTGGAGCTGGCCCACGCTGGGAATGGCAGCAGAAGCAAAAACAAGAGTAAATGAATGGAAATTAAGCAGCAGGAAATGGGGATTTGGCACAAGGTCGGAATTTGAGACTGCAGAGAGGTGTCAGTGATAAGGGCTGGATAGAGTTTCTGGCTGAAAAGAGAGAGAAAGAATGCAGATGTGTTCGCGGAATAAAGTACAGATGTAGAAGGCAAGGAAGGGGGGGGGGAGCCGGCTGGGTGGGGATGGAACAAAATCGAGTCCAGAAGAAAATGATGTAAGTGGAGGTGCGCTCGCTGTACGCTGCTCTGTTTAGGATCCTGGCTGGAGAAAACGACAAGCTCAGCTTTTTTTTGCACAAACGCACATTTTAAAACATCCTTTTCTGTTCGTTGACACCAAGGCTACGCCTTAAGTAGGAACCTCCGGGTTCAAGGGTGGACTCTCTCTCTCTCTCTCTCTCTCTCTCTCTCTCTCTCTGTGTGTGTGTGTGTGTGTGTGTGTGTGTGTGTGTGAATGCATTCAGGCCTCAGAGCCCCCTTCAGGCCGAGAAGAGAATTGCAGTGTACTACATCAACCCCTGTGATTGGCAAATGGTATGAATCAATCCACCGTATTTAAACACCACTTTTCAACACCGAGTTCACAAAGCGATTTACAGGCAAATAATGATGATAATAATTAAATGGCTCCCTGTCCCCAAAGGGCTCACAATCTTAAAAAAATGCAGAACACCACCAACTAAAACAGCAACTAGAAAAGACACTGCACAGGAGTAATTAGTCGTCGCCCCCCCCCCCTGCTAAATATAAGAGGACACCACTTGAGAAAGTGTCTCTTGCCCAGTTGTGAAGCTTCTAGATCAGTGGTTCTCAAACTTTTTGGCACTGGGACCCACCTTTTAGAATGGTCCTCGTGTTGGGACCCACTGGAAGTGATGTGTCGTTGACCTGGAAGTGATGTCATGCTCCCGGACACTCCTGGAACACAAACTGGCATTCTTGGACTGCAACAAGTTCACAAGGGATGAAACATCCCTGACAGAAAGCCAGATTAGGGTAAAATGTGATGGAAAAGCACTGAACTAAAAACATTTTTTTTTTAAAAAAAAAAAGAATCCCTCATGTAAAAATTCAAACTATTTACCTCCAGAAAAGGAATATAGCAAGAATAAGCTTCCAAGATGGCTGCTCCCAGCTTTCTGTGACCCACGTGACATCACGTTGTGACCCACCAGAACTACAGTCTATCAAAACCCACCTACCAGATTTTTCAAAAAGGAGATACTAGAAAGAAATAATGTTTTATTTATTTGCAAGTAATAATGATATCCAGAAAAAAAGACCCTTCAACATTTGTCTCCCTTTATTTACACATGCTTGCAAACTGCAGGAGCTCGGCTCTCTGCAGGCCAATCGGCAGCTACCTTGCAAACTGCAGGAGCTCAGCTCTTTGCAGGGCAATCAGCAGCTGGGGCATCTCATTGTTGAACAGGGTGATCAGGTCTTGTCATCATCCTTTTGGTGACCCACCCACAGTTTGAGGACCACTGATGTACATTGATTCCAACCCTTCCTGTCAAGGTTGGGAACCACTGACCTAGGTGAAGGCCTCTATGTCAGTTGTCCCATGTCGTATTAAATAGAAATGTGTGCATGTTAACATATATTTCAGTCTTCTCATGCTAAGTTTAAACTGTAAATTAAAAATGTGGTCAGATCTGGGATGTGGTGGCGCTATAGCGTGCAGAAGGTCTCGGGTTCAGTCTCCAGGGAGGGCAAAGAACGTTGCTTCTCTGAAACCCCAGGAAGCCACTGCCGGTATGTAGTGTTAATAATGCAGGACTAGACAGACTGAAAAAGGGACGTGGTGGTGTTGTGGGTCAAACCGCTGAGCTGCTGACCAGAAGGTTGGCAGTTCGAGACCCCACAACCGAGTGAGCTCCCATCACTTGTCCCAGCTCCTGCCAACCTAGCAGTTCGAAAGCACCTAAAAATGCCAGTAGATAAATAGGGACCACTTCGGTGGGAAGGTAACGGTGTTCCGTGCGCCTTGGAGTACAGTCATGCTGGCCACATGACCATGGAAACTGTCCTCGGACAAAACGCCGGCTCTACAGGCTTTGAAACGGAGATGAGCACCGCCCCCTACAGTCGGTCACCACTAGACCATTCGGTTGTGGGGAAACCTTTACCTTTAAGATCTGGTTTGTAAGAAAATTTTTTGGGGGGGGAGGAATTATGCCTCTTGCCCTGGGCCCAATTCCAGCTCTCAGCAGCCCTGCAAAGAGCACCAGGGGTACACATTTTCCTGGGAGCAAGCCCCATTGAAGACAGTGGGGCATACCTTTGAGTAGATCAGCATAGGATTGTGCTTTCAGGCACTGGGGAAGTCTTGGGCTGGCCCTCCATGTACAAAAGCGCACATTTGGACACTGCAAGCCAAAGCATGTCTTTCCATGTTGCTCCTTTTATAGTTGCCTGTTCAGTTATTAAATGCTTCTGCATGTATTCGAGTTAGAACGAGACACTTTTATGAGACTCAGCTGTTGTGTTCAGCTGCAAAGAGCAGGAAGAAAAGAGCTTTCAGCAATGTGTAATTGGGCCGATCGTGTGTCGTATAGGAAGCCATCCCCGGCGTAGCTCTAGAATAAGGGCGTAATGCAGGTATACACGTGCCCCTATCTTTCCTCTGTGATGGATTGGAAAGCAGGCCAGCAGCCCTCTTCCCTTGTGTAAAATGGAAGCATTAGTGACCTCCTCCTCAAGATCATTGTGAGAACAAATAAGCTAATGATTGCAAGTCACTTCTAATATGCTGTACAACTGATAAACCATTTGCTCCCAAACAAGACAATCCATCCCAGGTTAACTCAACAAAAACATGTGTTCTGACCATTAATAGCTTGACATCTATTTTAAACTAGCAGCAATCACTTTTTGTGAGTCTCTCTCTCTCTCTCTCTCTCTCTCTCTCTCTCTCTCTCTCTCTCT
>JAJKFI010000062.1:1863577-1876077 GCA_029204185.1 Lerista edwardsae | reverse complement strand
TAATAATAATAATAATAATAATAATAATAATAATAATAATAATAATATGTTTTCCTTGGTAGCTGTCAGCTTGTCAGTTTCACGACCCCCCAGAAATTGGGTTGCAATGCACTGGTGGGTCCCAAGCCACAGTTTGGGAACCACAGGTCTAGAGTAAGCTGTGTAAAACTTAAATCTTTCCTGAATGCGATGCAGTTCTGTAGGAATTTGCCAGAAGTAAGTGAGGATGATGGCGAGTTCTCCTGTGCCAAGTTTCCCCCCTTCCACAGAGTCTCCTGTGCCTTCTTTGCCAGTGAAGATGTGTTTGCATGAGATGCTTATCTTCATAAGAGAACAATAAAAGTTTATTGACGAGCAGGGCAGAGCCAGCTGGGATCCGCCTCCTCTTCAGGCAAATTCTCACCCGTTAAGAGTCCTGCACACCTCAAGAAATGCTCACGTGGTGGCTCAGGTTCAGGGCTGGCTCCAGGAGTGTACTGGAAATACTTTTTTACCCAGCGGGTAATTAAGCTATGGAACTCCTTGCCATAGGAGGTGGTGATGGCATCTGGGCCAGATGCCTTGAAAAGGGGACTGGACAGATTTCTGGAGGAAAAGTCCATTGTGGGCTATAGGCCATGATGGGTGGGGCAACCTCCTTACATTAATAGTAGGCTACTTCAGAATGCCAGGTGCAAGGGAGTGGCAACAGGATGTGGGCATCTTGTTGTCTCGTGTGCTCCCTGAGGTACCTGATGGGCCACTGTGAGATATAGGAAGCTGGACTAGATGGGCCTTTGGCTTGATCCAGAAGGGTTCTCATGTTCTTAGGAGTGGCGGGGCCCAATGTGGGACATTCTTGTGGGGCTCCCCCCACTCACCCAGAAAAGTGCTTGTGGTGCCACAAATGCCGCCTGAAAGTAGTTGGTGGTGACATGATGACATCACCGCCAACTGCTTCCAGGAGGACCACTTTGGGCCATTCAGAGGCAGGGGCAGGCTGGAGGGCCCAAAGTAAAGCTGCTCTGCTTGCCCCGCTGACTCACAGCCCATAGAAATCCTGGCTCAGCAGCAAGCAATATGCTAGCTGGGTTTGTGCGGGGGGGCCCAAAGTACGGGGCGCAATGTGGTGACCTTGGTGACATTGGCTTAAGGACAGGCTGGTTTGCTGTCAGAATGAACGGAATCAGGTAAAAGATGGCCCCATTCATTGTGAAATGGATGAAGAACAGGGCTGTCTTTGGACCACCCATTCATTACGTTTGTTTTTTGTTATTTTTTTTTTTTAAAACCACTTTTCTAGCTCCTAACTAGTATTTCTATTTAGAAAAAAAAACAGAAGCTGAGAGGAGCTCAGCCACACAGCTGCCTCCTTCCAGTGGCCATTTTGCAATTATAATTGCAATGGTGCTGGTATAATCATGGGGGCATATGGGTATTTAAAATGGCCGCCTCAAGGAGACAGCGACACTGGCAGACTCCATGCCTGCCAACCCTCTCCAAACAATGGGGGACCTGCAAAGGAAGGGCCTTCAGTACTGCATATGTATACTGTATAGCAGGCCCATATGTATACTGCATAGGTATACTGTTTCCGAGGAAGCTGCGTGGCCCAAATTGGGGCTACCAGCCACATCCCAGCCCCACCCCCCTCCCCAGGCTGGCCTGCCCACGGCCTGCCCATGGCCCCTCCCAGAACCACCCCAGCCAAATTCCGGACCGACACTACTGCTAGTGTCTAGCGCCAATGTGGGGGTGCCGTTTGGCGTTTGATTGGGCCCTCAGTCTCGGAATTCGTTATAAAAGGTTGTTAGGTTAGATTAGCTACATCTCTACAGATGATCATTGCAGATGGAGGCATTTTGTTTCGCGCCACCTGTACGCCAAGTAAAACCAAGCCGTTGGGTATCTTTTGAAAGTCAAAAGATCGGACTGTTGAGAGTCCTGATAGGTTTGGTGATGGTGAAGATTCTGACAATCTAGCGGAGGGGATATGGGGATGTATTGGGCAATCCATTGAGCGTCTGCCGTCGTGCAAAGTTTAAGAACCCCTGATCTAATCACCAAGGAACATGGTGAGAAAAAGCATACTATCATCTGTCTTCCCTGCCCCACCCTTCCATTTTTATTTTCTTGATATTGAGGGTTCTGCTCTCCCCCAAACATATATATACTGTATGATGACTTCAACTTCCTTGCCCTAGGCAGAACTTCATCTTAATGAAGCTTGGCCAATCTTTCCAGTATCTTTTTTTCAGAAGCTGCTAGGGAGGGGGTGAAGATGTTGAAGATTGTTGGAGGGGGTCAAGGGGAAGAGGAAGCTGCAAGAGGATCAGGCAGGTCCTGGAGGATGGGAGGGAGAAGGATTAGGGGGCATAGACAGAAGGGAGGTGGCGGAGACCTGGACCCTTGCCCACAGCACTCGAATGCATCGGGAAAGCGCTACAAAGAGCTATTTATTAAGTGGAATTTTTGTAACCGAAAACTCACTGCCAATAACTGCTTGGTGCATATCTTGAAAATCGAGCTCAAGGTTAAGGTATTACTGGTGTACGGCTGCAATCCTACACTGACTTACCTGGGAGTAAATCCCATTGAACGCAATGGGGCTTATGTCTGTGTAAACATGCATAGGCTGACGTTCTAGGTACATTTAAGAAATGAAGAATTTTCCACAGCTGTATAACAGCACAGATACATACAGACACACACACACACACACACAAGTGTGTGTGTGTGTGTGTGTGTGTGTGTGTGTGTGTGTGTAAGAGAGAGAGAGAGAGAGAGATTTGTCATTTTTTTTCTCTCTCTCTCATTTTTAACAGCTACAAACAGTGGAAAAATTACATTAACACAAAGGAGCACTTCTTACTATGAGTAGGTGCTGAAAGGCATAAAAAATACCTCAAGATGCACTGAAACATTTTAGGGAATTAGGGAATACTGATCTCCTGCAAAAAGGAAAAAAAAGAGAGAAAATTAATATTAAAGACAAGCTGTGAGTGCTACGATTTTCCATCTGGCCCTGCCGCTTTCGACGAACGCTTCCATGACGGAATTCATCTGTCCATCAACTGTCAAAATTTCTCCTGTCAGTAAATCCCAGGATACCCCTTCTGGCCCACCCCGCTCAAAAATATTCCAAGCCACAAAGAATTCCGAATTCCGAATCTCTCCTCTGTTTTCTGCCCTCCCCACCTTCACAGCTCTGCAACTGGCAACACCAAACTTCTTGCAGGGTTTTTTCTGTAATCTTGGGGTGCTGGACAAGATGAGAAATTGGGGGAGAGCCTACGATACGAAGAAGATTAAACTCCCACCAAGCCACCCTAAGTTCCTCTTTTTCCGTCCTCGCGTTGTAGCACAACAACAGACTGCCCACATCTGTTTTCAACCTCTGAGTGGTTGTGAAGTGTGAACTCCCCACTGTTTAATGTAACTACATGACTATTTAATGTACACAGTGGTAGAGCAAGTTGGAATGCCAAGATGCTATGACGTGCCTGAAGGGTGGATATAAACATAATATACAGTGGTTTATTGTGACAAATGCTTCTAAATGGCAAATAGGGACGATCGAGTTTGCTTTGTGAGTGGCGTCAAATGAGAACAGATTATTTACCGCGGTTTCCCTTTTCCTTCCAATCTTAAGATAAATATACAGGGAACTGATGTTCGTGAAAACGACACAGTCTCTTTAAATTCCCAAAGCAAACAACTCGAAGCCTCTTAAAACACCACACACACACACACACACACACACACACACACACACACACACACACTTGTGCAGCAATGTGATGCATTCAGTATCATTACAACTGATACACAAAGACATATCCGGACAATGGAGAGAAATCAAGAAAAAAAAAGAGAAATGCTTGGATTGCTTTCAATTCAAATATATTCAATACAAGTATATTCACATGTGTCAGTATCCAAGAATGTCCCATATTCTTAGTTGGCTGAAAAGAACAGAGGTCAACGTAAAACAATTTTCTCGTTCTGTAAGACAGTTCTCATTTTTGATTTTTTTTATTTCCTCCCTGATGATATGGGTAGCTGAATTTCCTTTTTTTTTTCCTTCAGGAAAATTGCCTCTTTCAGAATTGGGGGGACGTGTGTGTGTGTGTGTGTGTGTGTGTGTGTGTGTGTACACAAGCGATCTTAACAACTTCATTTGATGTGTTTCCCCCCTTCCTTTTTCCCCCCATGCTCCACTCCCAAAGAAAAATAGAGACCGTTCCTTGTGCTTTCTGACACCTCATTAATCAACCATCAGAATAGAGTATTTAACAGCAGCAAGGCCAATTAGCTTTTGACTAGCTAAGGAGCAGCCAAAAATAATTCCTGATTGTCAAATGGGAAAGCAATTCTTTCTCGATAGGGATTTTTCACTCCCCCTTTTCTCATCCTCCACCCTCCCCAAAATAAGTTTTGCGCGTGTTCCTTTTACAAGATTTCTATCAGAGATGGACATTGCACTGAAAGTGTGTGTTTAACTTTCTGGACTCCAAAAACAACTAGGGCAATGTGAGGACGCAAAAAGAGTTCACAGAATTTGCTTTTAATACTGGGTGGGAAATGCTGGGTGGACTTAGGATTCCCTTTGGATGTAATTGACGTGTGCTTTCTCCTTGCTTTGCAATTGTGCAAAAAATATAACATTTACTGTACTTCGAGGATGCTAGCCAGCTATCGAGCAAGTTGTCCTGAGAATTTGAGCTTGTGTCTAGTTGTAAAAGAGAAAAAGATGCACACATTTTTCACTCAATTTTTGATGACCTTAATTCACCTATTCATTGGTCTCAGTGCTAGTCTGCATAACATTTTGATCTCATTGTTGGTGCCTATTTTGGATTTAAGGTGCAATCCTAGGGATAGTTACACTAAAGTAAGCCTTTCCCAATTCAGAGGGACTTCCATATAAGCATGCACAGTCTTGAGTTCCGAACAGAGTCTGATACTGTAGGACCAGCTACACAATGCTTTCCGGAACTTTTCAACTTTGACTGCTTGGGATTCTGAATATAAAGGGTGTCACATTGATAGCTGAGCCACTTATGAAGTCCACGATAAAAAGAAGTGCAACCTGCAAGGGGATTTGCTTTGAGAAATCATAATAGAGTTGTCAAATTTAGAAAAGAGCATCTTTACGTGATAGAAATTATAGATTTTGTTCTTTTTTTTCTTTTTAAAATATTGTTTGAGGCTTAGCTACTAAAAGCAACTAAATGGGAAAAAGTGTTTTTTTAAATAAAAAAATTTGAGAAAATTAAAACTCACGAGCTTTCACTTATTTTTAAAAAGTTCAAATGTGAAGATTTTTCTAGGGCTCCCAGAGATAGTTTCCTCTTTCTGGTTGACCCAAGGATATCAGATGCTTCTGCAGTTTCTGTGTTAATTTAATTCCAAAAAAACTCAGTCCAGTTTCACACAGTTCTGAAGAGTTGCAACATCTTGAAAGAAATACAGTGAAAGACTTTGCAAGACCGACAATTCAAAAGCATTCTTATTCGTATATAAATGGCCAAATATTTCTTGATGGAAAAGTAATTCCCCCCCCCTCCAATTTTTCATGCACACACAAATATATGCGGGGGTGGGTATTTGTGTACTGTAGCCACATAAGTATATTCAATATGTGTATCATGTTAAAAATGGTTGTGTGCTTTTCTGCAGCCTGGCACACTTTGGCTTGGAATGTCTTTAGCAAAGGTTTTTTGCTATGGAAAAAGGTCATCTTCAGCGTTGTAAATTGCTGCGATTTTGGCGGTTGTGTGTTGTTCCCCTGCCCGTCTCCAATTGTGCTCATATTGAACGGTGGCGTGGTTCTTCCTGTTGCCGCTGTTCACGGCTGTTGTTGTTTCCAGCTCACTCCGAGGCTGTGTGACTGTCAATCTCGCTTGGCAAAACTTTGGCAGCACGCACACACAAAAAGGGCAGGTTGAAAAAACCGTCCGGACTGGTCCCTTCCCGAAGATGTATTTAAATCGGCGTAGCAGTTAAGTCTCATCAATCACACTTTTAATTAAAAAGACGGACATCGACACCCTCACTTTGGACACAAAGCACATAATGAAATTGTGTAGTAGGGGAGGTCCTGGAAGGGGGGGCAGGGCTCCTCCGTCCTCCCCTATCCCCCCGCCAACATGGTGTTCAATATATTTCAAGGAGGGGGCAAGTCGTGGAGAGGGGAGGTCAAACGTGCTGGCATATATGCAAGAGCGAAACAAATAGCGTTTCGAAATTCTGATAGGGTTGGGTGATATGTGTCAACCCCTGTCATCCAGGAACAAGAAAGGCAGTGTGCCTAGACAAAGGGGAGGGTGGAATCTCAACGCACTGGCAAACCCTGACCCACGCGCAAGGGCTTTGTGTAGCAGATGCCGTGTCTTATTGTTGCCGCTTTCCCTTCTCAACACCCCTGGTAACAGCCACCGCCGCTGGCATTCCACCCTGACATCTGTTCAGCTTTATTGATGCACTCCTGGAGGGATTCCCAGTGTAAACAGGGAATTCTCTACGGGAACCCCATGTTGTAAAAGGGATGAGCTGCATAATGCAAAGATTTAACCACTATTTAAAGGTGTGACACTTGATGGAAAGTGACTAGAATTTTTCTCCCCTTTTTTTCTGCTTCTCCCTCCCTCCCTCTCTCCCTCCCCCACACTCCCAAATCCTTGACATCTATTTGGTGCAAGTTCTCTGTTTCTTCCCTTCTCGCCTGCCTGCCACTTCCTCCACTTTTGTGAGTGCAAGCGTTCAGATGCGGATGGTGGATGATTACAGAGGGAGGGTTGTTTCCCCACTCCGGATCAGCCAGCGTCCAGGCACTTGCAAGGACAACAAGTGTGTTCCTTGCAGGCCTCACAGCTCCTTGAAAGGGTGTGGGTCTGCATGCATGCACTGTGCAACTGCTGGGATGGGGATGAGTGTAAGCAGTGATGTCATTCAGGGGGAACGGACCAGAACGGGCGTTCCAGATCCTAACGGGCTCCGTTCCGGGTTGTTGGTTTTTTCCCCAACATTTGAATGTGCCTTGCCTCGGCCGACAAGTGCTAATCAAAAGTGAGTTCCTGTTCCTAAATCATTTGAATGACACCACTGAGTGTGAGGTTTCCCAGGCAAAAATCATGTAGGTAGGACAACAGAATGCACAACACCAGCGTTCAGCCAAGAAGGCAAAACAACAGAACTGAAACAAACCAAGGAGTTGTGGGTTGGGTTTTAAGAACTTACAACAGTGTTTTTCAACCTGTGGGTCAGGACCCACATGGTGACTCGTGACCTGATGTTAGGTGGGTCATGGAAAGCTGGGAGCAGGCAGCTTGGAAACTGCAGGCCTTCCTCTTGCGAAATTCCTTTTGTGAGTGTTAACAGTTTGAATTTCCAAGAGAGGATTTTTTTCCCCCCAAAAAAGAAGTTCAGTGTTTTTACGTAATATTTTGTCCTCATCTTACTTTCTGTCAGGGCTGTTTCGTGGCTGTGCAATTGCTGCAGTCCAAGAAAGCCAGTTTGCATTCCAGGAGTGTCATTGGATTATATAATATTATATACTAATGGCACTTGCTACTTGTTGACACTTCTGGCTATGACATCACTTCCAGGTTAATGACATCACTTCTGGTGGGTCCTGACAGGAAGGCCATTCTGACATGAAGGCCTGACATGAAGGCCGGTCTAAAATGTTTGAGAAACACCGTCTTATAAGGGTGTGAACCACAAGCGACTCACCGCTGAACTGAAACCCTGGCAGGAAAGTTGACTCTGCTCAAATTGGCTTGAACAAAAATGAAGCTTTCCTGTCTCGCTTCATTGTTAAACTTCAGCCAGAGAGTCGGTACAATCGCCTGTAATTCCCGGTGTAAGCGCTCCTTTAGCTTCCCATAAGAACAGCATTTCTCACATTCCATGGCTATTTGGTGCTTTTATTCACAGGGAGGAAAGCTCTGCACTTCTCTCAATGCTGAGTGAAGCCAGAATAGCAAAGGAACTGACTTTTCCCCCCCAGTACTGCTGCTGTGAATTGTTGCTGTGCATTGCAGTGATATAATCACAGACACAGACTGCATCTCCCCTGACCTCCACACTTAACCCTTGTCTCCCTTTCTACAGTTGTGTGGGTGCATGCATGCACAGATGCATGTGTGCACCTTCTCTCTGATGATTTTACTTCATACACTTGACAAAATGGACAGCAGTTCACCAAACGTTCTGCTGCAATACATTGATTAATCTTAAAATGCCACAAACGCAATCCTAACCTAGAGTTAGGCTGGCACAGTTAGGCCAGCAAAGTTTGGCTGGCGCAATGGTAAAGTGCGTCTGGATCACTCTTGGAGTCAGGGAGCATGGCACACATCTGTGTTGGTTACTTATTTGTTGGGTAACCTGAACTGTTATATACGGTATTAAAATAAATAAATGACGTTGATGGGGGGTTATGTCAGCCCCAGTGATGCCACTGCATTTAGGCTGTGTGTATGATACTGGCATGGACGTGGTGGCACTGTGGGTTAAACCGCTGTTGCTGAACTTGCTGACCGGAAGGTTGGCAGTTCAAGACCACGCAACGGAGTGAGCTCCCATCGCTTGTCCCAGCTCCTGCCAACCTAGCAGTTTGAAAGCACATACAAAAATACGAGTAGATAAATAGGGACCACTTCGGTGGGAAGGTAACGGCATTCCGTACACCTTGGTGTATAGTCATGCCGGCCACATGACCATCGAAACTCATCCTTGGACAAACGCCGGCTCTTTGGCTTAGAAACGGAGATGAGCACTGCCCCCTACAGTCGGTCACGACTAGACCGTTCGGTCAGGGGGAAACCTTTACCTTTATGATATTGTAATGTATTGTGTATGGTCTGGTCCGGAAGGAGGCCCATCATAGGCAATGACACAATGAGGTCTTGCACCGGGTGACACAAACCCTAGTGATGTCTCTGGTAGACCTTTTTAAGGATCTTTGCCTTTTAAGTCTTCCCTGCTCTCACTTGTTCTTCAGGAAAAAAGCCACTTCTTGGAGAGGTTACCAGAGTTGGAGGTAGATGAGAGAAGGGGTGCTTAGCTTTTTTTCCCATTTGACATTGAGGTTGAATGTCTACAAGAATCTAGATGACCTGGTTTTCAAATTGACAAGATGATATGCAGTAAAGATTTTTGTGGGGGGGGCGAGTCATAATGCAGACCTTGAATTTAAATCTATCAGTTCTGTCTTGAATTAACTGCTCACCAATTTAGAGCGCAATCCTAAACTGGAGTTAGGCTGGCATAAGCTAAGCCAGCACAGTTTGTCTGGCACAAGGGACACCGTAAAGCGCATTTGGACCACCCTCCAAGTCAGGGAGGATGGCGCACATCTGTGTGCTGGCCTCTCTGACTCCGAGAGTGGTCCAAACATATGGCTGTGTTGGACTTTTTGGACAATTTTTGACTGTGTTTGGACTGGTGGTAACAATCAGTTCAGCACCACTTACCTCTCCTAATCAGTTTGTTGGCACAACTTAGTATTGCAAATGACAGGACCACTGCATCCTGGACAACTATTCTGACATCACTTCCTGCTGTGACATCATTTCAGGGGCATCATTTTGCCCTCTGCACAGGGCTACACTTTCATTCGCCACACAACTACTCATCTTGGCAGGCTCCCAGGACTGGCAGTCATACAAATACCTATATATTTTGTTAGCCTCTTTATGTATCTCCTCTTGTGTGTGATTTTAGCTAGAATACCTTGGGTGACTTGACCATAGCCTATGCCTGATCACCATCCCACCCTGTTCTCATGTTGAGGGCCCAAAAGTCATGTTCAGAACATGAGATCCCAAATGAGATGCTATGGATTGGTTCTCCCCATCCCAGTCACCTGAAAAGTTGCTTTGTGGCTTACCAGAGAAGTGTCACTAGATTAAATGCAGGCTAATATAGTCCCATTTTTAAAAGAAAATGGAAAAAAAAGAGGACTAAGGAAATCACTGGTGTAACTTCAGTACTACAGATGATAGACATTATAAAACGTAGTTTGCGCACATTTGGATAAGCACTCGATAACAGATAACAGATACCTGAGATAACAACTCAGTGATTAATAGAAGCCAACATGGATTTGTCAAAAATAAATCTTGCCAGACAAATCTCATCTCCTTTTATTTGACTGAATTACTAGCTTACTGGACAGTGGGAATGCTGTGGATGTGATTTATCTCATCTTCAGGAAAACATTTGACAAGGTGACATCCCCATGACATCTTAATCAGCAAGTTGGTAAAATATAAGCTAAATCAGTGTAATTCAAACTGTGGGTCGTGACCTGATGTCAGGTGGGTCGCGGAAAGCTGGGAGCAACGCAACCATCTTAGAAACTGCAGACCATACTCTTGTTACTCCTTATTCCTGTCCTTTTGTGAGTGTTTACAGTTTGAATTTTCAGTTGAGGGTTTTTAAAAAAACTGCTTTTAGTTCAGTGCTTTTACATAATATTTTGTCCTCATCTTGCTTGCTGCCAGGGACGTTTCACTGTTGTAGAATTGCTGCTGTCCAAGAATGCCAATTTGCATTTCAGGAGTGCCATTTGATTATGTTGCAATGACAGCACTTCCTGCTTGATGATGTCACTTCCTGCCACAACATCACAGATATTGGGCTGAAATAAATAAGATGAAGCTCAACAGGGACAACTGCAAGGTTCTGCACTTAGGCCAAAATAACCAAAGACGCAGGTATAGAATGGGGAATCCCTGGCTTGGCAGCACAACATGTGAGAGGGATCTTGGAGTTGCAGTAGATCACAAGATGAACATGAGTCAGCAGTGTGAGACAGCTGCAAAGAAGGCTAATGCCATTTTACCCTGCATTAGTAGAACTGCAGCTTCCAAGTCAGGAGATGCAGTGGTTGGTCCGCATTGATCAGATCTCATCTGGAGCACTGTGTCCAATTCTGGGCTCCTCATTTTAAGAAAGATGTAGCCAAACTGGAGCAGGTTCGGGGACCATCTTCTGCCATATGAACTTACTGCTAAGATCTTCTGCCGAGATTCTGCTCTGTGTGTCCTGAGGGTCAACTCTCATGCAGGAGGGCCCTTCTCCCCAGATATGAAACTCTCTTATCTAAGGCGCTGTTCTTCAGCCTTGTGGTTGTGAGGTTTGCAACTGGCCCATCTTTTGGCTTTTGATTGGTCCTTGTTTGGTCCTCACCTGGTCCTTCTTCCTCTTGCATTTCTCTTCACATCCCTGCTCATCGTTGCGTAGATGCAACATTCTCTGATACTAAAGACATCATTGTATATTAATGTTAATGACCTCCGTCCAGGAAGACATGGGTTAAGTGCAGTGGTGGGAGTCGAATAAATTAACAACCGGTTCTATGTCCTCCTTTCTTTGAACTGCTTCTTACTACAGCACTACTTTTTGTATAGCAATAAATTAGCAACCGGTTCTGCAGAACTGGCGAGAACTGGCTGAATTTCACCACTGGTTAAGTGCTAGACTGGGCAGCAGCCCACTTGCGTCGCATTGTCTTGGTCTGGTTTGCAGACATGCATTGCGGCACCCCCCAAGACACCTTCTCCAATGGATTGTGCAGCCTCAAGAAGCCCTGTTTGTAGCCACAGTCTGCACATGCTCCTGGCGAGCTCCCAGGCAGCTGACGGGCATGGAGCCCTGACTATCCCACCCATCTGGCCTTGCAGCCTTGGCTGACACACAGGGCTTAATTTGTGGAATACGAGCTGGTCCTTGGCAGAGGTTCACCCTAGAACGTCTCTCTTTGAGTGCCAAGTAGAGCTGAGTGCTACAACGCACACCAAGAGGTTGCATTTGGGGACCGACAGAGATCCTTTCCATTGTCAAGCATGCCATATAGGGAGGGGAAAGGCATCTTTCACAGGCACGCATGTGCACACATGCGCGCGCGCACACTGCATGTCAGACCATGCACACTTATTCTTCCGGAGTTCCCACAGGTTCTACACAGTAAATCACTGATTGCTGCATAGTCCAACAGCCTTGGCCCCAGCACTTCAGCAAGGTGATAGAATCATAGAGTGGGAAGGGACCTGCGTGACCATAGAGTCCTGCCAATCAGGCTGTCCAAAGGCACAAGATCCCCGAATCTGGCCATGCAGCTATTGAATAGGCACAGCAACAAGGAGCCCACCAGGGAAGCTGGAGCCTCCCCTGGTGCAAGGGCACTAACATGCCCTTCTTCTGGGGAGGCTTTTCAGGCCTCCCATGTTTTGCTGGATTTGGCATAGGCCAATCAGCCTGCCTGCTTCAGCGAACGTAGGATTGGGCTGCCCACCATATCCTAGAAAGGGGGGATGGGCAAGAGACCAAATTCTAGCACCAGATCCAGTGGTGTCAGCCTACCGGTTTGCTGGGCGGAGTTTTAGCGGTCGCTGGGCGGGTTTCCACGGTGATCGGCAGCGTGCTCACTGCGTCCCGTTGCGTTATGGCGAAAGCACGCCCGCTGCAGCGGGCGGGCTTTCGCCATTACGCAACAGGACGCAGCGAGC
>JAJKFI010000062.1:1848821-1863177 GCA_029204185.1 Lerista edwardsae | reverse complement strand
AAAGTGGTCCAAACATATTTTACTGTGTCCCTTGTGCTGCCCAAACTTTGCCAGCCTAACTCCAGGTTAGGACTGCACCCTTAATCAGATTTCAGCTCATCCTATCAGCTCAAGTTCATGTAGCGATTTTTGGCTGAGCACTGTCTCAATTAACCTTTCCACAAAACAGGAATCTATATTTTTTAGCCAAATTTGCTCAATTGTTGTAAGGATATATAACAGACCAACCTAACAAAGCCCTTTGCCCATCTGATAGAATCATAGAAACCTCTTTGCCCATCAAAGGTACAAGGGAACTGATCAATTAAAAGCACTGTAGATCTCACTCAGTTAAATCACCACAGCTATTAAACTTAGCTTTTTATTCTCAATTTGCTTCACTGAGTCAAGCTTTTTTTTTTAAAGAGTCCACATCTGAGCTTTTCCCTAATCAGTTCTCTCATTTTGCTAATATTCTAACGACTGTCAATTTCCTTCAGTAGTGCCATTTGCAGAATTTTCCAATTAGCAGGAAACCTGTTCCTCCTTCTCCCATAATTACAGGGGACGCCGTGCAGATCAGCTGTGGCCAGCCAGCATAAGAGGCACTTGCCAAAATCTGTGCATTATTTTTTTTTAAAATTAACCTTTGAATGAGTTGGCACCCATTTAACATCTCTGTTTGCAGGCAAGGAGCTCCCACCCTCATGGCATGTGTCAAAATATCCAAATAATTTCTTATAAACATGCCACAGCCGAAACATAAATATGTCCAGACCAGATTTGAAACTGATTTAGAGCACAATCCTAACCAGGGGTTAGGCCGGCACAGTTAAGCCAGCAAAGTTTGGCCAGCACAAGGAACACCATAAAGTATGTCTGGACCACTCTCAGAGTCAGAGAGGCCAGCACACAGATGTGCGCCATCCTCCTTGACTCTGAGAGTGGTCCAAACGCCACTCCCTTGTATCTGGCATTCTGAGGTAAATTTCTGAGGTAAAATTCTGAGATAAATGTGAGGCAAATAAAACATAGTTTGGCCAGCACAAGGGACACCGTAAAGTATGTTTGGACCACTCTTGGAGTCAGAGAGACCAGCACACAGACGTACACCATCCTCCCGGACTCAGAGAGTGGTCCAACTACAATGGCCCTTGTGCCAGCCAAACTTTGCTGGCCTAACTGTGCCAGCCTAACTCCAGGTTAGGATTGTGCCCCTAGTCTGTGACGGCTCAGAGCAAGTTCAAATAGCAGCTGTTTTGTAAGTTTGCAGTTCAACTCTATGATCAGCATAACCATGTTTGCAACATCTACAGTACATTTTCAAAATAACTGGTCCAATCATGGCTGCTTTCCACCTAACCAGGGCAGGTAGGTTGGAAAATATGTAGTGTTTTTTTTTAAATGTTCCCTATTATATATCCACTCCTCTGCCCTTTAAAATCATTTAAAGTACTGACACTGCAGCCACACCGCTAACTCTGATTGCGACATGAAAAGAAAATATATTTAATAATAAGCTCATTGATTTTTAACAGCATCTCTGTGTTGCCTAATTGATGGGAAGTTGTATGTTTGTGTAGCCAACGGGAATTATGAATTAAATATGGCCATCATTCCTTGAGGGATGCATGTCAATGGAAGAAGGATGGAAGATCTACATTTCCCTCAAGCTAAACAATTGCCTTGTAACAGAGATAGGGAAGGCTGGAACACAGGGAGGTTGGAGAAGGGGAGGGACTGGAAATAAAAAACATCCATCACTGTTTATTAAGTGCTGCTACTTGAAGGTAAAAGAGGTATTGAACTGTTTTTTAAATTGGAAGGAATGTAGCTAGACAAAACATTGATGGTAATATTAGGCGGGTGACAAATTTTATTCTTTTGTCCACATTCATCAAAGTAGCAATTTGGAGTGATTTATGCCCTCCGGGTGTGTGGATCATTATTTATTTATTTATTTATTTATTTATTTATTTATTTATTTTAAGAAACACGTTTGTGAAGAATCCTTTAATCATAAACCCAACTCCTCTGAAAACACTTGTTCGAAAACTACTGTTGTTGATGTTTTGTTTGTTTGTTTGTTTGTTTTTAAGGAGATGTACAATCTGCCCGATTTCCAACATGGTTTATTTAATCCGAGTGTTGCTCTCTCTCTCTTGTGGTGAAAGGCAGTTTTAGGAAACGGGAAAGGTTTGGAATATTGAAAACGTTTGAAAAGACGTCTGTAAAGTGAAGGAAGGGCAAGCTGAGGAAATGCATGTTTACTCAGACAGAGGTCCTATCATGTTCAATGGGGCTTACTCCCAACTTAGGGCCCGATCCTATGCAGTCCAGCACTGGCAGGAAGCCCTTCCTGCTGGCACTGGTATTGCAAAACTTTGTAAATCACTTCTAGCACTGGCGGTCATGGCTTATGGTCACCATCAGCCCAGATTACTAGTGGTAAGCTCTCTTGGGGCGGGGAGGAAGTCATGGGGAGGAGCAGACCGAGGGTGGAACCAGCTATGACCTCCGCCGCCGGTTCCTATCCTCCGTGATGGGTAGTACGGCCTAACACAGAGGTCCTCAAGTCCGAGCCAGCAAAATAGGCCCATTGTGGGTGGCAAATCTGGAGTTGCAGAAGGTATAGTTCTGTTGACGAAGACTGGTGTTGACTGGCCTGGTCAATCCAGAATCTTCATATTCACAGGCGCCAATGCTGCATGCTGCAATTCTCGTGAGTGCCAGAAGAGGGCTTGGAGCACCCACACTACAGCTCTCAGGTCCTCTTAGCCTCAAACCTTGATACATTGCATTCAAACCCTGGAGCCCTTGTTTATGATTCAAAGACATATGGCACCCCCAAATATAATGCAACACAATGGCCTCTATCCTTAGTTGAATGAAAAAATGAGTGTAGCTCAAATCCAGTTTTCTCTTCTTCTTGGATGCCTTTGGGTGGCTTGGAGTTGACGAGTAATGCGTTCCTACAGGTCAAAACATGTTCATTCCTTAACCCGCTTTGACACAGAAAGGCACTGGCTCCTTCGTCTAATCTCTCAACCTACAAGCTCTTCCTAATGACAGTGCTACTCCCTTGCTGGTTCCATTCACTTGCCTTGATGTCTAATTCTTCAAGCAGCTTCTCAATTATTGAACGTGCGAACATCTGGATGAAATAAGCCACGGGAACATCCTGCAAACACTGCATGTGATCCCAGACGTTTGCTCCAACCACATAGTCCTTCTAGAGCGCACTACTTGATCTTAAGATTCAACAGGGATGGAGATGAAGCTTGGCTCAGAATAGACTCCATGTTTGCAGAACTCACTGAATATATTCAGCCCCTTGTGATAAAACTGGGAAATGCAAACAGACTTGTTGTTTTTGAACAGACGAGACACCAAGCACAACTGAACAGGGAAAGTACAAGAAACTGACATTACTTTCCATCTGGATGTATCATCTATATCAGTGGTTCTCAAACGTTTTAGCATGGGGACTTGCTTTTTAGAATGGCACATGTATCAGGACCCCACCAGAAGTGATGTCATGAGCCTGGAAGTGATGTTATAGCCAGAAGTGACATCATCAAACAGGAAGCCACGTAATCAAATGAGACTCTTGGAATGCAAACTGGCGTTCTTGGACGGCAGCAATTGCACAGCCATGAAACAGCAGTGACAGAAAGCAAGATTAGGTCAAAATAGTATGGAAAATCACTAAATTAAAAATGATTTTGAAAACAAAAGCTCACTTGAAAATTCAAACACTCACAAAAGGAATATACGAAGAGTAAGGCCTGTATCTTTCAAGATGGCAGCTCCTAGCTTTCCGCAACCCACCTGACATCAGGTCATGATCCACCAAGTGAGTTCAAACCCACAGTATAAGAAACATCTGTATTGTTCCAAGCAGTGGGAAGGGCTGTGTTTCAGTGTAAGAGCCTTAGTGTTGCATGCAGAAAGTTTAAATTCCTGGTATCTTCATGCAGGGCCAGGAAAGACTCTCTCCTGAAACTCTGGAGTTGCACTGCCAGTTTGAGACTGCCTCTCCACCATAATAAAAAGGATAAACACAAAGCCTTGAGCAGCTGGTAAATTGAAACTCTTTAATTCTGTAAAACTAGGTCGGTCCCAATAGATTGTCATTTTAAAAATCAGGTCCAGTGCTAAAAGGGTCAGGAACCACTGTTCTAGTCACTGTGTTTGCTTCCATGAGGACTAGAAACATGTGGGGTATGGAAGAAAGCTGAGACTAGGTTGCAAAATGATGGAATGTACACGTCCTTGATTATATCCTCCATTTAGTTTTTGCAAAACATTATCCAAAGTTCCTCTTTTGTAAAAGTGGGCTTATCTCTCCAGTTGAAATCTGGGTCTGCTGACAATATCTTTACATGGAATTTGAATGGAGCCAGGAATGTGAGATATCTGGAGCCCTCATTAAGACTCTGTAAAGCAAGAACCTCAACATCGGCAGGCAGAGGGGAAGCCCGTTGTAGAAACGTTGATTTGGACTAGGATAAAACAAGCCAATCGCCTTCTCAAGCCCCGTAATGTGAGCTTTAACTACAGCATTTACTTGAGCGGTCAAAGAACGCCTGTCGTTTGGAAGGAACAGCTCCAAGCTGTGAACATATGGAAGGTTTTCCAAATCCGTAATGAAACAGCCTGTTAGACCAAGATGAAGATATCCAAGATCAGTTTTCTGTAGTCAGACGAGGAGCAATTTGGGGGCTTTCTAGGGATTCTGGGTTGAGCCCAGGATTCAGGAGCCCCTCAGCAACCTGCCTTCCAAAAGCTTGCCTAGAACAGTGGTATTCCAACATTTTAGACCAGGACCCACTGTTTTGAATGGCACTCGTGTCGGGACCCACCGGAAGTGATGTCATTAACCTGGACGTGAAGTTGTGGCAGGAAGTGACAACATCAAGCAGGAAGTACTGTCATTGTAACATCATAAAATGACATAAAATGGCATTCTGGGACTGCAGCAATTGTACAACCATGTAACATCCCTAACAGCAAGCAAGATGAGGACAAAATACGATGTAAAAGCACTAAACTAAAAATAATTTTTTTTAAAAAAAAAACCTCACTTGAAAATTCAAACTCCAGGTGAAGTTTTTAAGATGGCTGCTCCCAGCTTTCCACGACCCACCTGACATCAGGTCACAACCCACAAGTGCGTCCCAACGCACAGTTTGAATAACATTGGCCTAGAAAAGTAGCTCCACCATCACCAGCTGATGTTTAGTATCTGCAGATACATGCACGTTTGGACCACTCTCGGAGTCAGGGAGGATGGTGCATGTCTGTGTGCCGGTCTCTCTGACTCCAAGAGTGGTCCAAACATATAATACTTGATGGTGTCCCCTGTGTCGGCCAAACTTTGCTGACCTAACTGTGCCAGCCCAACTACAGGTTAGGATTGTGCTCTTAGTCCTTGATAGTTGGCATGCAGCAATTTATTGTCCTGGACAGTGTCTGACAGTTGTCATTTCAAAGATTTCATATATGGCACCTGCGTGAAGGCCATAGTCAACTCCAAAGCACTCAAGCATACTGTTGGTATCAAATTTGATGTCCAAAATATCTAGGTCAGTTTTTGTTTTTAGAAAACTCTGCAATTAACTCATCCTCCTTGCTACAGGATATGGTTGTGCCTAGGCACCTTTAATAGGGGATTGGACTGGATGATGGAGGAAAAGTCCATCACAGGTTACAAGTCATGATGACTATAGGCAACCTCTCTGAATCCCAGGTACAAGGAAGTCACAACAGGATACAGGTACCTTGTTGTGGACTCTTGCAGGCATCAAGTGGGCCACTGTGAGAGATGAGAAACTGACTAGATGGGTCCTTGGCCTGATCCAGTAAGGGCCATGTTCTTATGAACTTATTGGGAATCCACTTTTGCTGCAAATTCACTTGGTGGATGAGGGCCAGGGCCGTATTATCCATTAGGCTGTGTAGGCTGAAGCCTAGGGGCGCCCACAAGCTTAGGGGCCCCTCAAGTTGGCATGTCTGTGTGTCACCCTAATGCATGGGTCTCCAGATCTGCCCCCCCCAGGAACTCCCCATCTTGACCGGCCCACCATCCAGCAGGCGAGAGACTACAACCAATCCCAACCTTGCAAAGGCAAGACTTGCAACGCTCTCCAAAAACCACATGGGGCAAGGAATTGAGCGGGGCTACACTTGAAGGCTGCATCGCTGGGGAGCTTCCATGCACGCTTGGGTCCGTTTGCAAGTTTTTTTCCTCCCTTTTGGGAACAACTCAGAAGTGCCTGGATTTTCCATGTTTTTGACCCTCAGATTTCTGCCTGTTCCTGCTGTATTACGAAAGGGGTGGGTGGGCAGCTGATGATTTGTTGTATTGCCTTCCTGAAGAGTTTCAGAGGGGGCCCAAAATGCCTGAAAGCCTAAGGGCCCGGCCATGGGTGTTAATATGGCCCTGATGGGGGCAGAATATTTTTGGGTGGTGGAGCCTTGGTTTTGTAATCTCTTCAATAAGGTAAAGGTTTCCCCATGAGCAAATGGTCTAGTCATGACCGACTGTAGGAGGCGGTGCTCATCTCCATTTCAAAGCCTGTAGAGCTGGCGTTTGTCCGAGGACAAGCTTCCATGGTCATGTGGCCGGCATGACTATACACCGTAGTGCACGGAATGCCATTCCCTTCCCACCAAAGTGGTCCCTATTTATCTACTGGCATTTTTAGGGGCTTTCGTACTGCTAGGTTGGCAGGAGCTGGGACAAGTGATGGGAGCTCACTCTGTCGCGCAGTCTCGAACTCCCAACCTTCCGGTCGGAAAGCCCAGCAGCAGCAGTTTAACCCACTGTGCCACCACGTCCCTCTAATCTCTTCATTAGTACATCCTTAAACTCTTCTCCCCTTCTTTACTCTTATCTCCCATAATGCTTTGAAGTGTCGGTTTTAGCTGGCCTTTCTGATTGGTTGCTACTTCACTGCTCCCCACCCCCTTCCATGCTTTGTGTTGCAATATTATTTTTTCTCGTTTTATTGGATGGCTTTTAGCCACCCTTGCCAGAACGTGTCCTAAGGGCAGGTTATAAATATTTTAAAAGAAAACAATGACAAAATAAATAGGAAGTGCTGGGCTCCCCTAACTCAACAAACTTTCACTGCATGGCTTTCTCGAGTTTCCTTTCACTTTGTTTTTGAAAGCCAGTCTGTGCTCCATGGCAGACTGTTGAGTTCTAAGCAATGGAAAAAGAGGGAGCTGAAGGATAAAGAGAATTGAACATCCCAGCCAGGCATTCTCGAACTGCATGCCAGGGGATATAGGAAGCTGCCTTCTTTTCAGGGAGACCCATGGTCCACCTACCTCCAAGATTTCGGACAAGTTTCTTTTTTTAAATACTTTCAATATGGCTGTGCTAGGTGCTTCGCAACCCACCCGAAATGGGCTCGCGACCCACAGTTTGGGAAGCACTGAGACAGACCAACTATCAGGCTCAGAGCGCAGTCCTAACCTGGCGTTAGAACAGCATAACTCAGCAAAGTTTGGCCAGCACTGTTGCAGCAAGCCGGAGGTTCTCCGCGATCTGAGGAAGGAGCAAGTCCAGTCCAAGGCTGAGAGTTTAGACAGTTTATTGCAAGACAGACAAAGTGAGACAAACAAAAAGAAACTGACAAAGTGCTGCCGGACGGCGTGAAGCGGTCGAGGGTTAGTGCAGTGATGTCATTCAGGGGGAACGAACCAGAACGGGCGTTCCGGATCCTAACGGGCTCCGTGGTTGGTTCTGGGTTCCTGACAAGTGCCAATCAAAAGTGAGTTCCTGTTCCTAAATCATTTGAATGACACCACTGGGTTAGTGCCAGACTATGTGGGAAAGTGTTTTCTTAACAGGTGCAGACTCAACAAATGGTGGGGGAGAAGGGCTGTTGTGGGGGTGATTTAGCATGTGCACAGGTAGCAACAAGGAGATTCCCACGGCCAGGGAGAGTGCTAGCAATCAGGCCCAGGATGGCCTTGTCCAACCAGCGGTAGACAGGTCCCTTGGCTTGTGCCCAACTCTCTGCTGCCTCCCATAGCATCAGAGCCAGCAAGGACTCTGGGTTGCTGGGAGGCAGACAGACAGTCTCTAGGCTCTGCACAACAAGGGACACCGTACAGTATGTTTGGACCACAGACGTGCGCCATCCTCCCTGACTCCCAGCATGGTCCAAACACGCTTTATAGTGACCCTTGTGCTGGCCAAACTTTGCTGACCTCCCTCCAGCTTCCCTCCAGGTTAGGATTGCGCTCAGAGTGTGATTCCTGGGCATTGTGGAGAAAAACTGCACCATGGGCTAGCCTGTGGCCACCACCAAAGTTAAGCCCCCATGAACTTTAAGGGCAGCATCAGTGATGTCATCTACAAACAAGGAGAGGGAATGCTGGGCGGGACTTACACTCTGATTGGCTGCCTGTCCGTTGCGTTCCGCCGCCTGCCCGCGTTGCCCTGGCCTCGGAGGGGGTGCCGGCTCACCGGGGGGGCGTGGGCGCATGCGCTGGGTGCCTGGGCGAGCAGCAATGGGGTGCGCCAACCGCGGGCACCCCACGCAGCGGGTGGGCCGGCGGTGGAACGCAACGGACAACCTGCCAATCAAAGCGTAAGTCCCGCCCAGCGTTCCCTCTCCTTTTTTGTAGATGACACCACTGGGCAGCATGCAAGTATGTTTTGCATGTTAAAGGGTAACATGCAACTATGCCTGTTTCAATGGTCCCCTAGAACCAGCTCTGTTCCAACTGGATCCAGAGTTTCTCACTTATGGCTTTCCCTACTCCTCCATGCATTTAAACTGCCACCTGAGACTTCACACACTTTGGACTGAAGCAATGCAGTTGCCAATGGACTATCAAATTACATTGGAGGGTAAAAAAAAAAAAAAGCCCTTCCCATCAGCACACATGTTTCTTGCAGCCTGAGCTCTCCAGCTTTAAAGTGATCTCCTTCATTCTAATTATTACTGAATACATCCAATACTAATGGCACTTAATTGTTCCACCAGAACGATCTCTGTTGTTTTTGGCAGCTGAAATGAAAACAGTTCCAAATACCGTCAAAACAGCTTATCGACATACAGCGTGTTCAGGGCAAATGTTTGATATACAAGGGCGTGTTAATATTGCATCGTCCACAGACGCACTTGTAATCTGTTGCCGTCTCAGTCGACGCTCAAGGAAAATCCAGCCGACGGAATATATCAAGGAGGAACTTGTTGGTAACAAAAAAGAACATTTCTCGATGCCCCTGAAAATCATTTACCGGTGGTCTCTAATTTCCTGAAGTGCTACCCTGTTGATCTCGACTTTCCTCTATCTTTCCCGCCTGTTTGAATTTGTATGCGCCATCAGACATACCTTTTTCACATATGTTCCTTCCAGTGTTTTTTTAAACACTTACTTAGCAGTTTATAGAAGGAAGTGAATGATCTCATCAAGATGCTTACAGATTAGGAAAAAAAAATCTGTGCTTATTAATTATGCAGGATTAGTCTAATTATAATTCAGCAAATTAATTAGCGACAGAAGGTGTTCTGAAACATTGGAGTACATTTGCATGTTAAATGGAGAGGCTAGTCCGTAATATATGTAAATTTATGCATGGCTTCATAGTTTTAATTTAAAAATTTGCAGCTGCATATGGTATGGGAGCAGGTGAAAAAGTCAGTTTTGGTTTAATGATGCTAACAAACATTCGGCGCTGTCCTGTCTTAGGGAAGGAGCAATGCCGGTTCCTGCCACTCCATAAATCTGTCATCGGACTCTAATGTTACATCAGTGTTCAGACTCAAGGTCATCAATGACTAAGACCCACCAGAGCAAGAGGTGTGAAAACCACCAGCTGAACAGACCTTTGAGATGAAAGGGCGGGGGAAAGATACCACGAACGCTGATTCAAGATGCTTGATTGTAAATTGGCTCTCTTAGCAAATTACCGCACATTTCATTCCCCACAACTGCAGTTTGGGGACTCGAAGTGCTCCTGACTGGTGTAGGAGCACAAGCCCTTCTCTGAGCATTATCTGCTCTGGCAGGTGTAAAATAGGTTCCTAACCTTGATTCTGTCTCTGAACATTCATGCCACCGCCGCCGTCTCCTGCCTGGGGGTCTCAGGGAAGTTATTACCAAGTTTGGAATTAAACAGCCGAGTTGTGAGTTTTTGAAAGGGTCAGTCTCTGCCATCTGGCAGCAATAGTTAAAACTGGTGGACCAGAGAATGGCCCCCTAAAAGGGGGGGCAATGGGTGTAATTGCTGTTTAATGTTCAGCGTTCCATACAGATGTAGGGGAGAAAAGGGAATTTGCTATGCAAGTTTAGGAAAGATGGGGCTCTGCTGAACATAGATTTTTTTTTTTTTGCCATTTTCCAAACAATTGGCATGGCTTTAGTGCACAATCCTAACCTGGAGTTAGGCTGGTACAGTGAGGCCAGCAAAGTTTGGCCAGTACCAGAGCCACCATAAAGCACATTTGGACCACCCTTGGAGCCAGGGAGGATGGCGCACATCTGTGTGCCGGCCTCTCTGACTCCAAGAGTGGTCCAAATGTGTTTTACCGTGTCCCTTGTGCCAGCCAAACTTTGCTGGCCTAACTGTGCCGGCCTAACTGCAGGTGAAGATCATGCCTTTCAGGGAAAAAAGCAATGCACTGTGATTTCCTTATCAATTTTCTGGCTGCAAATAAGATTTGGGATAGAGCTAGCTAGTCATTCATAATGAGAGGCTTCATGTCAGACATCACATTAGAGAAAGGTTTTGCGTTTTTCCTTCTTAGAAAAGTGATCAAGTTGATATTTCAACTTTGAATAGAGAACTGTGTTATCAATGAACAACTGAGATACTGCACTACAACTTGTTTTGTATCTTTCCTTGGGAACCCTTGGAAATGCATATTGGGTGAGCTAGGGCTTGAACTTGATCTGTAGGACAGTATCCTGAACAGGGACACTGAAGTCCTATATAGATGTGATGTTGTGTACAAAGTGTGTGGTATGGACGAAGGGTCGTAAGGATACGTGTGTGGCTGTTTGTGCTCAAGTGGATGTATGTGAGAAAATAAATTAACAGTGCAATCCCAACCCACCCCCCTTCGGCCAATGCAAGCCACTTGCTTCAGCTGAGCACTGTTGTGCACATGCTGTAAAGCATGTGTGCACCAGTGCTACAGGCACAGGGCCGACACAGGCAGCTGTGTTAGCCTTGCTGTGCTAAAGAGCTGCTGGGGTTGGTCACTGCTGGACTGGGTGAGTTTGGCCAGCACAAGGGCATAGCTAAAGAAGTACAGGGGGGTGCAATTGCACCAAGCTACAAGCTTTAGGGGGAGCAACAAGCTGAGCTGGACACTAGTGGCCAAAATTGTGAAAACCTTTTATATGCATGAATAATACCATCATGCTATGTACCATTTGATACAGAATTTCATGCAGAATGCAATGAAACAAACCAGAGCATAATATCTTCATTCTATCAAAAGTTATGGCCAGAAAAATAAGAAAATGAAAATACAACTGTGATGTCACTTCCTGCTGTGATGTCACTTCCAGGGCATCATTTTGCCCTCTGCACCGGGCTACACTTTCATTGGCTATGCCTGTGGTCCAGTGCAGGGTCTTTTCTGGGCGAGGGGAAGATAGGAAGGGCAAAATGGGGTGGGGCGACCTGGGAGGGGGGAGGAGACTTAGCGGCCGCATCCAACAGCCTGTCCCCTAGCCTCGCAGCCCCGATTCATGCTGCCGTGGTCTGCTCAGACTTGTGCCTGCTAAACAGCAGGTGCAGATCCGAGCATGCCTATGGGGGCTCCCCAGTGATGGGATCAGCTAACGACTCGGGGGAACACTGGGTGGGCAGCAGGAAGGCTGGGCGAGGCTTCCGGGTGATTGACAGCCCATCCTTCCAGGTCCACCGCCTGCCTGCCCGCCGCATGGGCTGCCCCTGGGTGGCGCGCCTTGCCGCTGTGCGCCCTGGCACCCGGGGGCCCCCACCCATCCCCCCGGTGAGCAGGCGCCCCCTCCGAGGCCAGGGCAGCCCATGCGGCAGGTGGGCAGGCGGCGGACCTGGACGGACGGGCTGTCAATCGCCCGGAAGTCCGGCCCAGCCTTCCTGCTGCCCGCCCAGCGTTCCCCCGAGTCATTAGCTGATCCCATCACTGGGGCTACCCCCCAGGGTAAGGGGATAAGTGTTCCCTTGTCCCATGGAGGCTCCAGTGCTCCCTTAAACTGGATTCAAATGATACAGTGCCTGGGTTAGGATTGCACCCTAATTTGGGATAGCAAGTGGGTAAGCAGTGCGATCACAATTGTGACGTTCCGACAACCCTTCTTTCTCCATCTGGGTTACCTAATGGAGCTGCTATTGAAGATGAAATCAGGGGTGGAGGGAGCACACCATGTGTGCAGCCCTGATCTCCTTGGAAGACGGCTGCGAGAAAAATATCAATTACAATGTCTCATCACTGCCACTATGCAAAGTTGGAACTATCTAAGTACTTGCATATATTAGCATGGCCAGTTAGGTGAATTATTGACCTTGCAGCAAAATGAACCAGGGCCACTCATCCATGAGGCCAACTGAGGCAGGTGCCTCAGGCAGCAGTTTTGGCAGGTTTAACTATCTCTTACTTGCCCCCACTTACTTGCCCCCACTGTCCCTCCTCTTACTTCCACTCCCTGAACTGGAAAAGGAAAAGGGAGACAGAACGGAAGAGGAAATATGAAGGCAAACTGAGGGCCGAGCTCAGTAGCGTAACCACAAGGAGGGTGACGCGATAGGAATTGCAGGGTGGCACGGTCAGCAAGTGGCCCCTCCCACTTGTCAGAGCTATTCTGAGCGTAGCTTTGATGGCGAATGAGAAGGATGCTTACACGGTGCATTGTGGCACCTGCAAGACTTACCATGCCACCCCCTGTAGCTAAGCGGCTGGCTGAGCCAGAACATTAGCTATCAGGAGGAGCAGATGGCAGATCGTCGGGCAAGGGGTTAGCATCTGGCATGCCACTTCAGGCATCAAGAGGTCTTGGGCCAGTCCTGACGTGAACAAATGGAAACTGAACGCGGGTTCTTTTCAGATACAATCCAATATTGTGTACTGGGAAACAACAGCCTGACAGCAGGCTGCTCCTCCCACCTACACACAACCCCTGCAAATAAAAAAAAGCATGTACAAACATGTACACGTAGAGCATGCGCGCGTACTAAAATCCGGCACAGGGCTCAACTTCCATTCTGATCGGTACATCTGTAAGACACACCTTGAATGGCAAGGTATTTGGCCTCCCGCTTTCCCACCTTGGCTAACAGGCTAACAGAATTGACCTGGAGTTTTTAACTTGAAAGGTGGAATTATGAGTTGAACATGTGCAGCCACTTTCCATTCTGTGTACTATTACGTTCAGGGATGATCTCAGCTGACTAACAAGCTAGACATGGCAAATACACACTTAGAGCTACAGGATGCAGCTGGAATGCTGCCAGATAAGGGAGTAACCAAGCACTGTGCAAAAAGAGGGGGGGCATTTGGAGTACCATCTTGCATTTGCTTGGGAGATCTTGGGCCAACCCATTGCCTCTACCCCACCACCAGCACCACCACTCCCAACTCATTTTACAACACCTCATTTACTGCACCTCATTTACCAATTTGAAATTACAATGCATTGATCCTGCAGCATTGTTAGGACACATATAGATTCTCTCCCCCATGATCTTGCTAGTTGACAGAAAGTTTGGGGTGGGGTGGGGTGGGGGAGAAGGTACAGGGAAGAAAATAGGGGAAACCCCCAAAGGAGAAAGGGAAACTGCTCATATTGCAAAGAGCTCTCCAAAGACTTTTTGGAAGAACAGCAGCAATTACCAGCAGGCTGTTAGTGTAGTGTTTCATTTTCAATCCAAGCCCATAGAGTTCAATTATTATTTTTATTAATGGTGTCAGATTTTCATCGGAGTGCAAAAACAAGGTGGTTTTCCTTGGAGAGCCTTTGTTCCTAGCGAGCGCGAGAGTGGCAAATAACTGTCTTTGGAGCAAACATGTGCCGGGATGTAAGCAGCCGTGCTTGGTTACTGTCTCCGTGTTGGAAAATTAGGGATATATGCAAGGAAGAAAGAAAGAGTGACCAAATGTTATTCCATGGTTAAAAAGTGGCAGTCCGACAAGCTAACTGGGCAAGAGGCACTTTCCCAAATGGTGTTCCTCTTATATTGAGCAGGGGGAGAGTAATTGTCCCTCTTCACCCCAGCTCAGTGTCTTTCTGGTGGTTATTGCTGGTGGTATTCTGCATTTTTTTAGATTGTGAGCCCTTTTGGGACAGGGAGCCATTTTACTTTATTATTATTATTATTATTATTATTATTATTATTATTATTATTATTATTATTATTATT
>JAJKFI010000062.1:1802456-1848811 GCA_029204185.1 Lerista edwardsae | reverse complement strand
TTATTATTATTATTATTATTATTATTATTATTATTATTATTATTATTTGCCTATAAACTGCTTTGTGAACTTTGTGTTGAAAAGCGGTATATAAATACTGTCTGATGATTGAGGATGATCTGTGCTTCCGATTGGCCTGAAATCAGGCCACTCTGGAAGCAGCTCCCACCCACCAATGCTTCTGATTGGCCCCAAATTGGGCCTGCCCACGCCTGCTTCTGATTGGCCTGAAATCAGGCCACCCGGGAAGCAATTGGCAGTGACACACCATGAGTGCGTCACCTCCAACTTACTCCTAGGTGCCATGCCAGCACCCAGTGCTACATCTAGTATCGGCCATGGCGGATTATCGCCATGCAGTGAGAGAATGCGCAGTGGGTACCCCACAAAGCAAATGTGTGGGGCCCCACAAGAATCTTGTGGGATTAGGCCCCACACATCCTAAGGACATAGGTGAACCAAAGCCTTACAAAGCAACAATGGCAAATGGAATTGGAGACCATTTTCACCATCATGTGAAATTTCGCCACGAAAAAGTTGTGAATGTTGCTTTTTAATTATACAGAATTCAGGAGAACCAGGACATGACTATCCCATTTCCCCCAAGTCATATTACTGCAGCACTAAACTTTGCTTCTATTCCCCCTTTCCTTCCTCTCTCCCCAAGTCAGTTTTATTGTCATGCCTCAATACATATTAATGTCTTTACCAGACATTAATATGCATTGAGGCATGACCATAAAGACCAACTGGAAAATGCCTGCCTAGAGTGGAGGGAATGTGCGATATGGTTCAACTGGAGGAAAGATTAAAATAAAATAAGGATATTGTGCATGCGTGTGAGTGCTTCAAGCAGTCTAGAGTCAGTGGAAGAAAATTAGGCACTTTAATGCACCTTCTGGGGCTTAAACCAAATAAAAGAGTCTTAACAAGGCAGGGTCTAGGCAATGGCCCATTGAAACTGCCCTGTTAAACATCCCATGCGATGGAAGGTGGGGTGTTATTTTAAGGCGCTTGAAGAGCTGGTGATGAAGCCTTGGCTGGTGGGGAGTCAGGACTTCGAAAAGGTTTCTAAGCAAATTCCCCCTCCCCCCCCCTGAAAAAATGATGGGGTGGCACCAAATCTTGGAGCACCGGAACCCACCTTTTAGAATGAAAATCTGTCCAGGACCCACCAGAAGTAGACTTGCCAGGTTTTCAGAATGGCCATAAGGGACACACAGGTCTCGGGACCCTGCTTCCTATCAAAGCAGAACCACTCCATGGTTGCCAGAAATAATATAAAAATTATGCAGTTCGCCGTGGCGTGGGCAGCAGCAACAGCAGCAGAATTTTAGAATGGGATTTGTTCGGTCCCGTTCAACATTGAGACGGGACACGATTTTTAAATCTTAAATAGGGGAAGTCCCTTATAATAAGGGACACCTGGGAAGTCTAACCAGAAGTGATGTCATGGCCGGAAGTGCCCTCATTGTGATGCCAGAACCCTTGGAGGAAAAATAGCTGGAGAAGCCCTGGAAGCCCATTCTTGAAGCCCCGGACTTACAAAAATGGCTGACTCAGATCAGCGCTGCGAACGACGAGGATTGCCGCCGGAGGGGCTCTCTCGCTCGCACGGCGCGCGTGTAAAAGTTAATTTCAACGTCTTTAAGCCTGCCTGCGTGTTCTGCATACGGGTGTGCGAATCGCTGAACGAAAAATGGGATTTAATTTCCGTGGAAAGATTCATGTATTCACATTACATCGGTTCAATAAAATGACCGGTAATATTTTCGAAATTCTGAACATTAACAGACATTTTTTTAATGGGGCATGGCCGTTTTATTTCTGCTTGTGTAGATTTCAAAAAATAAGTCTGTCAAAACAGTGCAATCCGAGTTAAAATAGACAGCATTTCATCCGGTGTGTTCAGTAATATAATTCTGCGGAATTAAACTTTGGAATTGCATATTAACTCATAATTAGGTTACCAATGGTGTTTCTCCACGATCACACGTTGTTATTTTGGTAAGTTTTTATTTCAGGAGTAAACGATTCAGCTCTAAACTGTACCAGAAAACCCATTGGAAATCATTGGAATGAGCAATGTTTTGTATGTACAAACATGGCCGCTAAGCCCGCCCCCTAGGCTTCAATTCGTTCCCATACCTTTTAAAGGGAGGGCCACCCGTTGCCAGAACCTGACGCTTTTCTGAGAATGCAGCAATAAGTTGGATATGGCTCAATGGACATGTCCCATCTCCTCCCTGACTCCGCCCATGGCCACGCCCAATTACACCTCCCGCCTGCTTCTGGCATGCCCTTGTTGTAGCCATGTGCTGGCAGAGTTAAGCAGATGCTCAACCGGAGCATCTGACGGGCGCAGCAGCACCCATAAGCAGAGGCAGATCTAAGGGAGGGCAAAGCTCCAAGTTTTGCAAGAAGCCTTACCTTGCAGTAGAAATCACTCCTCTCCTGCACCGGTTTAGCCAATCCTCACGGGGAAAAGCAACATCTTGGCGTTGCTTACTGGCTACAGCAGCAAGGGAGAGGAGGGATTTACATGACAGGGTAAGGCTTCTTGCAACACTTAGAGCTTTGCCCTCCCTGTAGATCCGCCTCTGCCCATAAGCTGGCACTGCAGCTTGTGCCGGCCGAGTAACCGAGTCTGCGGTGCAGATGCACCTTACGGCACATTCGCGACAGTGCTGGTCTGGTGTAAGAGCGCTGCGCCGGCAGAATACCAGGCGCGCAATCCTAACCTGGAGTTAGGCCCGCACAGTTAGGCCAGCAGTTCGGCCAGCACAAGGGCCACCATAAAGCATGTTTGGACTACCCTTGGAGTCAGGGAGGATGGTGCACATCTGTGTGCCGGCCTCTCTGACTCCAAGAGTGGTCCAAACATCCTTGACGGTGTCCCTTGTGCTGGCCAAACTTTGCTGGCTTAGTTTATGCCGGCCTAACTCAGTTTAGGGTTGTGCCCCAGGTTAGATTGCGCTGTAAATAGCGTTACTGGGTGCAGAAGGATGTGCAGATCTATAGATAATTGTAATTGCAGATATAATAAGGGAGGCAGGGACATAGGGGCTCTTCTCTATAGTATAGTATAGCAAGAGAAATCTAACACAGGAAAAATAAAATCCAATCGGAATGCAGCACAATAAACCAAAGTATAATACAAATTAGACTGTACATCAGTGGTGTTATTCTACCAGAACGCTGGGCGGGTCATCCGGGTGATTGACAGCCCGCCCGTCGCATTCCGCAGCATTACGCCGTTTGCGTAACCAATTGCGCCACTTGCGTACATTACGCAAATGGCGTAACGCTGCGTAACGCGACGGGCGGGCTGTCGATCACCCGGATGTCCCGCCCAGCATTCCGGTAGAAAAACACCACTGCTGTACATCCACAATATGTGCATGAGTGAAAGAGAGTCACGAATGTCAGTAACAGGAGCCAGCTATGCAGGTGCTCTCAGACTCCAGAGTGGGCAAGCTCTGAGTTGCCGTCTGTTGGCACAGAGGGCAGAGCCTGGCATCCCTTCATTGGCAGGTAATTAACAATAACAAAAAGATCTTAAGGTGCTCCTTCATAAGGATCACGTCCTTCGTGGAAACATATTCTGAATATACATTATGTTTCTTCTCATTGGCACTGAGATTTTCATACGCAGTGAAATTTGAAGCACATTTCAAGAATTGTCTCAAGGAAAAAAAAGGTCTGGTGATTTTAAAGGGGCATAAGAAGAGCTCTGATGGACCAGGCCAAAGGCTTCACAGTGGCCCACCAGTGGCCTCAGGGAGCATACAAGGCAACAAGATACCTGCATCTGTATGCCACTCCCTTGCACTTGACATTCTGAGGTAGCCTAATTCCAAAACCAGGAGGTTATACATCCCCATCATGGCTTTTAACTTGTGGAGTAGTCTTCCATCCACCTGTCCGATCCCCTTTTGAAGGAATCCAGGCCAGACACCATTACTACATCCTGTGGCAAGGAGTCCCACTGCTGGATTTCATGCTAGCGAAAGAAATATTTTCTTTTGTCCGTTCTAACTCTCCCAATGCTGAATCTTAGCGGATGTCTTCTAAAATGTCTGTACTTCAGACAAGTTTCGTTTTTCATATGATTTCTTCACATCTCCACAGTTGCTCTCAAGGAAAGAGAAACAGGGTGAAATGGTGAGAACATGCAGGAAAATGGGGCTGTTTAAATGTTAGAATGGAGAAGGCTATGCATGTGCCTTTTTGAAAATAGTTTTGTTTTGTTTTTTTTACTCTTTTGAGTTCTAACTTTGAGATTTCACTCCTTTCTGTAGAGGACCTAATAAGCACAATCCTAACCTGGAGATAGGCTGGCACAGTTAGGCCAGCAAAGTTTGGCCGGCACAAGGGCCACTGTAAAGCACATTTAGACCACTCTCGGAGTCAGGGAGGATGGTGCCTATCTGTGTGCTGGCCTCTCTGACTCTGAGTGCTCCAAACATACTTTAAGGTGTCCAGTGGTGTCATTCAAATGATTTAGGAACAGGAACTCACTTTTGAGTTCAAATTCAAATGTTGGAAAAAAAAAAAAACCGAAAGCAGCCACGGAGCCCGTTAGCATCCGGAACGCCCGTTCTGGTCCGTTCCCCCTGAATGACATCACTGACAGTGTCCCTTGTGCCGGCCAAACTTTTCTGGCCTAACTGTGCTGCCCTAACTCCAGGTTAGGATTGCACCATAAAAACCAGGAATCTTCAGATAAAATCCACAGACCTCATAACCCTACCGAAAGGCTTTTGTGCAATAATATTTCTGAATTTTCCTTGGAATGTAGTGTAGATGAATATCTACAGGATTTGCAAGGTACATTATGGAGTCCCGGGCCAGCCGATCCATGAGGGCCCAATCCTAGACCACTTTCCAGCTCTGACGCAGCTGTGCCATGGCAGTCCTACATTCTGCAGTGGGGTAGGGCAGTCATGGAGGTCCCCCAGGTAAAGAAATGTACGTTACCTTAACTTGGGGCTGCATTATGGTTTCATCAGTGGTGGAAAGTTGGAAGTGTGGAGAATGCTGGGCTAATTTTCTCTCCGTCACTCTTTCTCGCCTGCTCCTTTATCCTGGTAGCATGAGGCAGAGGTGATGGTTCACACACCACTGGTTAAGTGGAGGGTAGCCCTCAGCATTCGACCTCAGTCCCTGTAAGATTTTGGGCTGATCCAATGGACTTGCTTCCTCACCCATAAGCAGTGGTGGGATTCAAATAAATTAACCAGTTCTATGACATCATAGCCTGAGCCAAAAAAAAATCCGAAGCCAGCTGAGGTAAGCGAGTGGGCGGGGCCCGGCCATTTAACAACCGGTTCTTTAGAACCTGGGCGAACCCCCTGAATCCCACCACTGCCCATAAGGCATAAACCTTTGTCCAGCTTCCCATGTAACCAGACGAACGAATATCTGTTCCCAAAGGCGACCCGGCTTGAGGAAGACCTTGATGCCTTCTTTTCAAAAAACTTAAATTTTACGGTAGAATGCAACAACAGGAACATTATGCATAAATTTTACAGCAGAATGCAACAACAGGAACATTATGCAGATTGCACCCTTTCGTATTTTGACACACACTGAGGATTGGATAACGCAGGACAGTTAGTGGAGAAATAACATGAAGGACAAAGCAAGTTTGCTTTTTTTTTTTTCCTTCCTTAAAATTCCTTTGAGAAACACAAGCATGCTGGGGAGGGCATATGTTAAAAACGGCTTGCTCTCATTTTTTAAAAAAAAAAAAAACCCACAAAATCTGTTCATGTAAAAGAAAACCAGTATATTTCCAAGCATCATTTGGATGGTGTTTTCTCATCGTGTGAAGGCAATTGTGTGTCTTTCCCAACTTGGGTTTGCTTTTAACACAAGGACTCTCACAAATGAATCAGAAGTCGACGCTATTTCCTTTGTGTCTGGCGATGGGAAAAACAGTCCACAGTTTGGGAAGTTGTCAAAACTCATGTTATATTGGAGATGTAACGCTGTTCTGTTTGTGAGGGGAGGGATGGGGGAGTAAGGTTTTTTTTGGGGGGGTGCTTTCATTTTTTCTTGTTTATTTTTTTTCTTGTTGGTAAACCTCGGGAAAAGGAAATGTATATCTTTCTCCTTTAAAGTTCTAATTCAAGGCATGAATGTGTGAGTTCTGAAGGGACTTTGGGACTGCGGTAAAAATTCGTTGTCATAGTAACAGAAAGGGAACTAGGCCTCGCTCACCTGGGACTTAAACTTACTGCAAAATCAGATTTTTTTTTAGAGAGAGAGAGAGAAAGAGAGAGAGGGAGAGAAGCACTCCACAAGGGAAATAAATAAATAAATTGCTCATTGTGTTCCCAGCTGACTTTCAACTCCCGCATCCCTCCTCCACCCCTCGCAACTCGTCGATGAATGCATTTTATTTTGTCCTGCAGCCTTCATGAATTTTCCGTGTCCCAGTTAAATCTGGAGGGTGGGTTGTTGTTGTTTTCCTCCTTGAAATTTAAATGTACCACTAGGACATGGGGGTAAAAAAACGGGGGGAGAAATTCCAACCAGAACAATATCGTGCAAAACATATTGTTTTAACCCGAACAGAAAGTGAGTGAGTGAGTGTGTGTGTGTGTGTGTGTGTGTGTGGGTTTGGGTTTGGGTTTGGGGGGCAGGATTCTTGCCTTTTGTTTAGACGGTGAACATATACTATCCAAGAAGCTTTTGTTTCCCTTCCGATGGCGGTCCAGTCCAGTCTTTCTGGTGCACAAACACTGCATGTAGCATAGAATAGTAGGTTCGCAGGTAGATGTTGTCGTCTGTGCTGTGCCCTGCGCGAGTCTCGCAAACCCGACGTTTAAGCGTTTCCCATGTTGAACTTCAACTTGTAAATGTTATGCACCAATCCCCAATGTGGAGTCACCTGGCTGAGTTTAAGCACGTTTAAAAGCATCCATTTCCATGGAATATATTTTAGTGTGGGAATAAGACATTTATGAATATATCTGCAGGGGAAACAAGAGAAAAGGCTGATGAAATGCCCAAATCTGTAAGTCATTTTCTCTCTCTCTCCCCCCCCCCCACTGCCTTGTCTGGGTTTTTCGTCATTTTTACATTTGCTCAAGCATATCCAGATGTGGTCCAAGCTTTGGGATTTTCCCGTAGCTCATATATAATGTGGGCAAAATGGTATGGTATTTGGAATGGTCTGGGAGGACAAACAAAACCCCTGCTGGATGGAAAAAAATTCTATTGTGCAAGGTTGTTCATCTTTATACTGCTAGCATCTATTGTGCTAGAGATTCCATGCTGTTCATTTTTAGAGTGGTCACTACGTGCTAAACAGGTGATGTGACCCACCCACCAATAGAAGCATGGTTTTCAATATTTTATTGGTAATTTATTTTTTAGAGTGGGCACTATGCGCTAAACAGGTGACCTACCACTGCTTCTCACCAATAGAAGCATGGTTTTCCATTTGTTTTTCCTGGTAATTTACCCTTGGGTCAATTATTTGGACATAAACCTAGAACTTTCCTTTTGGGGGAAACAAGAGGCGAATGCAATTATTCAGAAAGAAGCCGTGAGTATGGACGGAAAGGAGCGAAAATGTAGAAGAAAGCAACAGGACATCTTTTTGATACATTGTAGATCCATGTTAAGAAACCATCTTCTATAATTATTAATTTCTATACTACTTTTTGGAGGGATGAAAAATGAGATATTAATTCTACATTTATTTTTATTACATTTTTATTCCATCCTTGGGGGAGCTCAGGATGGTCTGCCTGGTTCTCTCCCACCCCCACTCCCCGTCATATCCCCACAGCAGTCCTGTGAAGTAGATGGGAGATTATGCTTGGCCTAAAGCCTTCTAGTGAATTTCATGGCTGATGAAGATTTGGATCAGGGGCTCCCCAGTGTTAGTCCACGACTCTTGACAATACGTCCCATTAGCCTTCAGCCACTTTATACATTTTCCATAAATAAATCTGTATATTTTAAATTTAAAATTATATTTTCTAAATGCATACATTTTATACTTATATACCCTCATGGCTTTTTGGAGAGGGCTCAAGTCATACTTTGGATGGCCTTTGGATGATGGTTGGCCTTTGGATGATGGTTGGCCTTTGGATGATGGTTGGCCGTCCTCCTCTGTCCCTCTGGAACACTGTCATAGTTTGTTTACTCCCCTGGTCAATTGTTTCCCACCCTCCAAAGGGCCTGATGAGCCGAGTCTCACCTTATTTTTGAATGTTCTCCGTGTCCATGTTAAATGATTAAGGTCCTTAATTTTTTTTAGAGCGCAATCCTAAACTGAAGTTAGGCCAGCATAAACTAAGCCAGCAAAGTTTGGCCAGCACAAGGGACAGCCTAAAGTGTTTTTGGACTCCTCTCGGAGTCAGGGAGGATGGCGCATGTCTGTGTGCTGGCCTCTCTGACTCCGAGAGTGGTCCAAACACACTTTAAGCTGTCCCTTGTGCTGGCCAAACTTTGCTGGCTTAGTTTATGCTGGCCTAACTCAGTTTAGGATTGCGACCTTACTGTGTTTTACTTATTGTGGTTACATTGTACTTTTATGTTCTCTGTAAGCCGCTGTGGGCATTTGCTTTGGCATGGGAAAGGTGGGGTATAAATCCTTCAAACAAATAAACAATAAATATATTGAGGAAGCACATGCGCTCACTTCTCTGTGATCTTGGGATCTAGATTAGCACCGCATCACCCACATCCAAACAGAGAAGTCGATAAACTGCCCCGCGTTTGCCCCTCAATAGGATGTTCTTCACAGTATAGGTGCACATCTATGTTTTTTTTAAAAGTGTATATCTAAAAATGTAATTTGTGCATGGGAGAAAGGCATGAACATATATTCCTGCCTTGTATGACCCATCACCAACCCATCTAGCCCAGTACTATGACTTTCTAAGATCTCAGCTATAGCTTTTCTCAAACCCGCAACCTAAAAGTCCTTTGATGCTGAAGATTGAACCATGATGAAGTGCTCCACCATTATGTGTTCTACCACGGAGCCACAGTCCACAGGAGCATGTGTATTACACATGTACACTGTACAGACAGTCATTCTTGACTACAACCCCTATTTTTTTTATCTACTCGTTGAGAAATGCAGCTTTGCTGCCACGTTATGTGTGGATTGGCCCTCTGATCCGGGAAAAAGAGAGTCAACCTGTCAATTAGCATTCATCAGAACCAAAATTCAAATAGCTCTGATTGCTTTAAGAGAAAAACCATCTGTCTCATCTTTATCCTTGTTTGCTTGCTTGCTTGTTTCAAGTGTAATTAGTCCCAGTAAAACATATGACTTTTTCAACTCTGTTTTGCCCACACATTGCAACTACTGATGTGTCCAATTCCTCTTTCCATGGCTTGGATGCTCCAAAGCCTAACGGATTCCTTTTCCCCCCGTAACCTTAGGTATTATTTTGCAGGACAAATAAATTCAGCCTGAAATGTCACTTTAATCTGCCTTAATTGACAGCATCCTTTTAAACAGGTTGTTGACATCCCCAATGGATTCCGGCCCAGGGTGAGCACTAGTGCCAACACACAAAGCCAGTAAATAATAGCAGACGCTAATTTTGAAAGCAGAAGATGTCACACGCATTTCTCTTTTCCTCTGCAGATTCTTCTTAAAATTTTTCCTCAAGTGCAATCAGAATTGTTTGAAAACAGCAGGGAACCCTCGAGATATGCGACGGTTTCAGGTATGTATCTGGGGATTCACTGTTAAGTAAGTTGTCTGTCTTTTTCGGCGGGAGTGTCTCTGGCTCGTCACCGACACAAGGGGTAATAAATGAGATGATGGCAAATGATTTTTAAAAAACCCATCATATATTGCTCAAGTTTTTTTTAATGCATCTGTCATCCTTAATCCTTGCTCTCTTCCTTTTGGAATTCCCAAGAGGCAGGGCCAGTGTTAGGAGCTGTTGGTCCCAACTGAAAACATTTTGCACAAGTCCCCAGATTCTTCACAGCCAAGGTCTGTAGAATCTTAGAGCACAATCCTAACCTGGAGTTAGGCCAGAAAAGTGTGGCCGGCACAAGGGACACCATAATGTATGTCTGGACCACTCTCGGAGTCAGAGTGGCCTAACCTGTGCTGGCCCAAATCCAAGTTAGGATTGTGCCCTTAGAGATATCAAGGAAATTGTGGTGGTGGTGCTGTTTTTTCATAGGTTATGTGAATTGGAAGGCAGAAAGCAGTGTTATGTGTTTTTATTCTAAATTCTCAATCCACATTTTCATTTTTAGTAATTTTAAATACTTTCAGAGTGTACTAGGTAGGTGATATAGTATCAGCAGATGGAGTCACAGTATTGTTTCTAAAAGTAATCTATTTTAATTTTTGGAAAATATCTTAAACACCAAAAAGGCGGTGGTTTTTTATTTTAACAAAAATAACCACCCCTGATTATAGATTTTATATACTCTATAGTAGAATTGAAAGCAATCCCAATTGGCCAAATGGATCTTAGCACATTTTAATACAAAACTGCATACAAGACCAGGAGCGCAATCCTAACCTGGATTTAGGCCAGCACAGTTAGGCCAGCAAAGTTTGGCCAGCACAAGGGCCACCGTAAAGCACGTTTGGACCACTCTCGGAGTCAGGGAGGAAGGCGCTGGCCTCTCTGACTCCGAGCGTGGTCCAAACATATTTGATGGTGTTCCTTGTGCCGGTCAAACTTTGCTGGCCTAACTTGTGCTGATCTAACTCCAGGTTAGGATTGCGCTCTAAATTACCCTAGTGTGGGGGACCCTTAGGCGCGGGGCCCAGTTGGGAGCAGTTGGTCTAATTGGTTTAATGCCAGCCAGGCCAAAAGAAGGAAACAATTGGTGCAATACCTTGCACCAATGTATATTTGATTTGACACCCCCATGCAAGGTGTCAAATCACCCCCACTTACAGCTGCTCATAGCAAGGACTGGGCTTGTGAGATGTAGATGTCACCAAAAACTGTTTAGGGTAGCTCCATTTGCTGTATGCAGACTAGCGCGCATGCACACACACGCACATGCACGCAGGCACGTACTATAGTTAACATTTTCCGAACCTCCTTTTCAGGCTCTCTCCAAGTGGCAGCTGGTCCGGGCATGGTCACTTTAAGATCTTGCACGGGAAAGGCAACAAGGCCCGTGGGACAGTGACCCAGCTGCTTTGCAGCAAAATCTGCCACTGGTTTCATCATAGCTGTCGCTGATGTATTGAGAATACCAGCTAATAAAAACACAGAGGGAGGTGAAGTGTGTCAAGTTGGAAACATTGGGGAGAAAGCGGGGGAGGGCTGGAGGAGGCACAGGCACTAAATCTCCTCTCTCTTTCTCTCACCTTTCCACACCGTAATTGTTTAAGGCTGCGTACAGACGTAACACTTTCACAGTGATTTCCCCCTTCCCACTGTGATGCCTCCAGCCGCAACCCCTTCCCTTGCCCTGCTTTTTGCAGTTTGATCTCCATGCAAACATAACTGGGAAGTCTTGCTTCAGATGGGACTATTCTGTTCCGCTCAGTGGTGTCATTCAAATGATTTAGGAACAGAAACTCACTTTTGAGTTCAAATTCAAATGTTGAAAAAAAAAACCAAAAAAACAAACAAACCCGGAAGCAGCCACGGAGCCCGTTAGGATCCGGAACGCCCGTTCTGGTCCGTTCCCCCTGAATGACATCACTGGTTCCGCTGCCCACAACAGCTTTGCTGTTTGTGGTGGGGGGCACTTTTAAAGGTTAGCTCTAGTTAGGAGACAGGAAAACACCCTCTTTTTTTTTTTTAAGAGAAATAAGAAAAATGATCTTGAACAGAACCAACAAATGAAAATTGCACCTGGAGCAAGACAGTATTTGGCGCCCCCCCCCCATTTTCAAAAACTCACCAGCCACTCAGTGGTTCCAAACAGGAGTTGCGATGATGTCATGGCACCGCTTACTTCCTGATTTGAAGGCTCTCTCTGGCAAAGAGTTTAACCCTCACTTAGCCCTAACCCTAACCCTCACTTCAATCCTGAGCCCTTTCGCGTGGATTTTCAACTCTGGAAACCCTGTCAGAGGACAGGCAGGCAAGCCAGACCAGTCACAGCAGGGGAGAAGGCGAGGCAGCACTCAAAAAGAGACACAGACTGCAACCCTATCCACACCTGCCTGGGAGTAAGCCCCATTGACTGTAATGGGACTTCCTTCTGAGTAGACATGGGTAGGTTGGGTTTCTCAGAGTCCAAACACCATCCCCACTTCATCTGCCTGCTCTCCTGATTACTCTTCAGATTCCCCGTCCTAAGGGGTTAAATTAAGAGCATGCAGCTGTCAGGTTGTTCGGCTCTCTCCTTCCTTCATGACCAGCTTCAGCCTCCGCCCCCCCCAACTCAGCATTAGCATTTTGACTCCTGTTTCTCCTGCCTCCCTCCCCCCGCAATTTTTTTGAATACTGCAAGTAATTTGCTTTTTTAATCTGTAAAAATTGCGCCCGTTCCTCCTGGAGCAGGCGCTCCTCTGGCTCCACCCCCGTTTCACTTCTGATCTTGAATAGCCAAGACATTGCTGTGAGCGGGAGTAAAGCTGGTAACTCTGCACAATTTATTTTGCTTTTTGACGAGCCAATTATGCTTTATGCACATCTCAATATGTAAGAGTATTGAGTTAACTATTTTTTAGCATCCTTAGAAACTGCTGTGGGGAAGGTGTTACTGTAGGTGAATCTCAACCCACTTTCCAGCATTGACCTAGCTGTGCCAGTGGGGCTTGTGCTGCATCCTGCAGTGGCGCAGGAGTCACGGAGGCTTCCTCAAGGTAAAGGAATGTTTGTTCCCTTATTTCGGAGGCACATTGCCCTTACCCCAGTGCTGGAGAGTTGGTTAGGATTGCAGCCTGTGTAGCAGTGATGTTATGGGCATTGGACAATATGCTCCTGCAGCAGTTATACACGCAGCTGTTAAATCAACCTTTGGGGAGGAAGATCTTAGTATAGGTCGAGCATGAAAAAGCCACTAATTATGTTATCGTTCTTCCCACGCTGCTCTGAAAACGTTACAACTGAGCTTAGCCTCTGTATATTGATTTCATTAGAAAGTATATCACACTTGCATATACTTTTATTACTACAGCCTTTGCAAATGCCTTGCAACCCTGCAAAAGGTTCAGTTTCACTGTCCATACGTTTTCCTCCTTGGCTATCAGCTTGTCAATTTCAGTTTGCGGTCTCCCCACAACCATCAGGTTGCAATCCAGAGGTGGGTAATAATAATAATAATAATACTTGGATTTATATACCGCCTTTCTTAGGTCACCAGATTTCTCTAATGACTATAACTCAAGGCGGTTTACATGGGCAGACTTTATTCAGAAACCCGAAGGTTTTTACAATTTTTACAGAAATGTTCTATCTTCCAAGAACTACACACATACAGATGGATCTTTCTGGATTTAGTCCTTCTTTCTGGCCACCCGTTTGTTTTCTTGCTGGCTGATAAACGGCTTCCCTGCTCCCACCAGAGAAGTGGCTGAACTTCGGCACAACTCCCCCTCACACAAGGCAGCCGAAGCTCAGCTGTTAATCAGTCACAATTAACAAGGTCTGCCGCTCACAGAGACTTCCGGCTGTCCCGAACTGGCGACCTTCAGATCTTCAGCTCTTATCTTCAGGCAAACGGAGGCATTAACCCTCTTGACTAAAACTTCTGCCCAAGGGTACTAGGGTACTGACCCCTAGTTTGGGAAACACACCCTTAATGGTGGTGTCCACACACATAATAAAATTTTTGTTGACTTAATCTCAGTTTGAGGTATTGCAGCTATAGTCCTGTTTTCTATTGATTATACAATTGTTGGTGATACTATGTGTTGGACTACACCTGTCTGAATGTTGTGGGTAACAGGTGACTAGTGCACATGGCACTACTGGTGATTTAGGGGGGGGGAGAGAAAGTTAGAACTTGGATTAAAATCTGAAGAGGGTGAATAACAAATGTGGAACATTTTATTTTGAAAATTTATTTTTTATTACAACTAAAACAAACTCGCAAATGTATACAAACAAAACAAAAACTAAATAAATAAAAACTAAATTCAGAATATATAAAGTAAGCGTGGAGTAATACATTTAAAATTGCTTACATCCTCTACAATATATTGATAACTGCTCAAATTAAAAATTGTGTCTCATAACCAGCTCTTGTTCTTTTCTTTCATGCTTCTTTTTTTTTTAAATCTCCTTATCATTTATTTTAATCCCCAGCAAAACAGACTGATCTCTAGGAGCCTCAGCAGGGGTATAGGTGGATACATCACTCTGGTTGGGGTGATTTGACCTCAGAATTGGTATAGTTTCGGATAGCAGCTTTTTTAGGTCTGCAATTTCAGACCTTAAATCTGTCAAATCGCCCTGCAGGTGCTGGAGGGTTTGCGCTATCAACATAGATTGGAGCCCCATGACCTCATAATGAGAAGGGTCAGGGGGGAGAAAATGGCTTGTATTTGGCGAAATGCTTTCAAGCTGGACAGAGTTAAACTTCTGGTCAGGAAGTTCCAAAGAAGCCCCCTCTGCAGGTAAATCTAAAGACAGAGGTTTATCTTGGAAGTTACTAGAAGTTATAGAATCTAAACTAAGATGAATTGGGTCCACTTCTGGAGGAGAAAGATTTCCTTGCACTGTGTGTTCAGAAGTTTGTAGCCTAGAGTTAGATAATATGGGAAAAAAATTTGTTATGCTGAGTTGCGACTCCGTGGAGGGGGCTTTCATTGTTTTCTTAGAAAGCCTGGATTTTTTAAAAGGCTGTAGGCCCTGCAGAGATTGTAGTTCAATACCCTGGGCTTTATATTGTTTTCTAGTCAGGACCATAGCAGCTGGTTCACTCGATATGCTCCAGGGGAAAAAAACCAAAATCCAATAGAACTAGAGAGAGAAACAGTCGCGGCAGCCTGATGTTAAATTAGGGGGAGTAACCCCCCTAAGATAGTAGACACTGAAACAACCAAGCACTTACTCATTAGTTGAGAGAAGAGAGACCAGAAAGCCAAGATCTTGAAGTCTTGCCAAGTTGTTTGCCAAGTTCACCTGCAATAACCCCAGACTTGCCGGAAGAGCAAATGACTTCTGTCAAACCTGTGATGCACCACGGAATGGAAAATACGAACCCTCTTTTTTTTAACAACTCAAAGAGATCTCCCATTCATACCCCACCCCCCAATTATACATGGGGGGGCTTTGGAAGAAATTTGTGATTTGCTGTCTCTTGAACCCTATAAGATTACTCAAAAGAAACAAGAGTCAGCCAAAACTTCTCTTCGTCTCCTTAAAGATCACTTGGTATTCAGAAATTTTCCTAACCCAGGGAGAAAATTATCAGTGCAGGAAATGAAACTTTATTTCTTGGATACTCTGGTCTCCCTAGGAGTGTCTGCTATCTCAATTAAAGATATTAAGGAGTTAGAATATATCTTCTTCCCCTCTTCGGTTCTGGGTTTGAAAGTGGTTCTCCGCAATGAGCGGTTAGTCCGCTCCCTGTTAAAATATAAGGATAGACTGGCAAAGACCAAAATAGAGATATACAGACATTTTCGCACAACGCCAATTCGTCCGCTTCTTCCCACATTCCCTCCTGGGCACTTATCTCCAGCTGAGACCCCTTCGATCAACGCTACCCATCCTCCCCTACTCTCAGGGGGGGAAAGTAACCTGATCAACCTCGGTCAGAACGAGGGTAATGGTGCCCTCCTAAATTCTCGGGCCAGGATAGATACTACCTCAAGTGTCCTCTTACTAAAGGAGAACACCGCGGAGGAAGCGGATTCTTCAAGCACTGCTTCCCTCCAGAACTCTAATATCGAAGATGCAAGCCCCCCGATGACAAATCAGAAGATGGCCACTAGTCTCTCTGAAGAAGAGGCCACTTTAATCGCTGGCTTCTTCCTTTTACCTGACGAGGGCCAAAGATTCATTAAAGACAGATTGCAGATGTTATCTGAACTGTTGAGAACTGATTTACCCAGAGTTGAAACCTCTCAGATCCCACAGTCCGATGCACCTCCTCTTTTGGACAACAACGCACAGGGGAAGTCTTTATGGAATCTGAATTCCCTTATTGAAAACATGGAGGTCACACAGTCGAATACCGGCGAACTTATTTCTATAGCATCCATGTGGAATGGATCCCCTCCTTGTGAAGACGTCTTAACTAGGGCGCCAACAGAGAAGTTAAGTTCAAACTTGCGGCAGCAAAATGCTCAGTCCGCGCTCAGGAAAGATGAAGACAACACTTCTTCCCATCCAACTGAACCTTCCACCGACTGGCTGCTTGCTCCGGACTGCAGAGATATCCAACTTACTCCAATGAACTGCCTAAGACCAGCGTCTATTCACCAGCCCCCCCCCCCTACTGGACAACATATTCACTCCTTTCAACTTGCCAGTCTGATTGACAATGCGGGGACAAACAAGAGGGACAATCCCTCCCCGAGGGCAGTTCCATCCTCTATCATCTTAGGCAAAAAAGGGCCTGATTGTGAGGAACCTGAGGCATCAGTTAAAGACACTTTCACGCCTGGAACTCAAGACAATTCCACTCTCACGGGCCCTTTTTCCGAGAAGTTGACCTCTGCGATGCATCTACAAGACGTAGGGACTGGACTTTTAACTAATAATATACTCAAGGAACTGCCAGACCCTTGTCCAACAGATCTCATCTCTTCTACAGACCAACCCTGACTAGGGAGTAGGATGCAGCCTCCAGTTGACGACCTCCCCAATAAGGGTACTCTGAAATTTTTGTCTTGGAATGTGGCGGGGTGGGCCAAGAAACAGCATGATCGGGATTTTCTTGATTACCTAAGGCAATACGATATTCTCTGCCTCCAAGAGACTTGGACTGACAAGGCAATAACACTTGCTGGCTACCAAACTTTTACTCTACCAGCCTTCCGTCGGGAAAAGCATGGCCGTATGTTAGCTGGCCTAGCGATCTTGATAAAGTGTCCTTTGAAACCGGTGTTGGTATTGTCCTCTCAAAAAAACTGTAGCTTTCTGGCTGTCCTTGTACCAGTCAATAACATTTTAATGTTGATTATGAATATCTACTTTCCCCCGAACCCCCAAAGACACATTGTTTTGCAGATGTGGGAACATCTTGAACTGTCTGTAGCTGAATTGTCTACTAAATATCCTCAGGCCCATTTTATTATAGGGGCTGATTTTAACTCTAGGGTGGGAGACGGCCTTGAAATTTTGAAAAAAACACTGAATGGAGGCTCATTGTCTACGTTGCCTTTCTATTACAGTTGGCCTAGAGCATCTAAAGATAAAAAATATAATTCTGCAGGTATCTCTCTTGCTGAATTTAGTATTCAACAAAACCTTATTTGGCTCAATGGCCTTGTTCTATTTGAGCAGGCCAAGGAATTTACCTTCGTTTCCGAGGTGGGCTGTAGCGTGATTGATTATGTGCTAGTCTCCCCATCGTTATTTACCACAATATCTGATTTTGCAGTGGACGACTTTAAGCTGAGTGACCACCTCCCTCTTCAACTTATTTTGGGTAGTTCTCCTGTGAGTCAGGCTCAGATGACTGAGGCTGACAAGGAACAAGTTTGTCCCCCCAAATTTCGATGGGACAAGCAAACCCAGACAAAATTGGCTCTCTTGTTGGAGGAGTCCAACATTCTTGCTCTCTGCTCTTCTATCCTTTTGGAGAATTCCCCATTAGAAGTGGTAAGGCTGTATGACCAATTAATAGAGGATATTACATCTAACTTAGTGCTGCCAGCAAACGCTTTACGACCTAATTCATGTCAAGGTAACTCGAGCTGGTTTGATTACGAATGCCAATTAACCAAGAGGGCGGCTAGAGCTTGTTTTAAAAAGTTCAGGCAACTAAATTCTCAGCAGGCGCTTAAAGATTATTTCTCCCTGAACCTCCATCTGAACACTTTAGTTAAAAGCAAGAAAAACAAATATGAGAAAGATCTATGGGAAAAACTTTATCTGGCCACGACCCATTTTAACCCCCGCTCTTTTTGGGCATTGGTGAATGGAACTTTCAAGGCTAAAGGACAAGATCCTAAGGCAGTTCCTTCTTACAATTGGAAACTGCATTTTTCGAACCTCTTCTTTGAAAATACTGTCTCTTTGCCCGCTGTGGCTTCTGAATCATTTCCCACTTCGAACTGGCCGCCTGTGTCAACCTCAGAAATTAAAGTTTTAATTGCCTCACTTAAGACAGGCAAAGCGGCTGGCCCTGATATGATCATGGGGGAATGGATAAAATCTAACCCCGACTTTTGGGCCCCTATTCTGGCAGAACTTTTCACGATGGCTATTGCCAGTGGTATCCTTCCGGAATCCTGGAAGCAAGCCATTGTTGTCCCTATATACAAAAAGGGGGATCCCTGTCTTCCCGAAAACTACAGACCAATCAGTCTTCTGTCGATAGTTGGCAAGTTATATGCCAACTATCTCCTGATCCATCTTAACATTTGGGTTACCCAGAACAAAATCCTAGGTATCGAACAAATTGGGTTCAGACCAGGCCATTCCACCTTGGACCACTGTGCGGTACTGTCACATTTGGCTTACAAATATTCTATTAAAACAAATTCAAAATTATTTGTAGCATTTCTCGATCTAAAAGCTGCATTTGACAGTATAGACAGGGCGTTGCTCTGGTACAAGCTTGAAAATGCCGGAATTCCTCCTAACTTGATCAATCCTATTAGGCAACTGTACTCTTCCACCACATGCAGAATAAGATGCTCTTGGGATGGCCTCCTTACTGAGGAAATCCCTACGAACAAGGGAGTTAAGCAAGGTTGTCCACTTGCCCCGACTCTGTTCAACCTGTTCTTAAATGATTTGGCTCCAGAACTAGCAACAGTCGACGGCCATTTTCCAACTCTTGGTGATCGTAAGATCCCGGTTCTTTTATACGCCGACGACGCAGTACTTATGTCGCGGACACGGCTGGGCCTTAAAAGACTAATAAACAAATGTCTGGACTACTTGTCCACTAATAAACTCCAACTAAATTATCAGAAATCAAAAATCTTAGTCTTCTCTAAGTCCCGTAAAACATACAACTGGATCTTTAACGGACATTTAATTGAACAGGTGAGGTCCTTTAAATACTTGGGCATATTATTTTCAGCCAATTGTTCTTGGGCTGGCCACCGACGTATGGCACAAACGACTGCCAAAATCTCCTCATTGGCAATCACCAGGTTCTTCTTCAATAAAGGGGGCCGTCTAATTCCGGCAGCCCTTAAAATATTCAATTCCAAGTCCATTTCTCAAGCCCTTTATGGAATCCCTATTTGGATCAATGCTTATCACAAATCATTAGAAATTTTTCAATCTGTTTTTTTGAGAAGAATCATGGCTTTGCCAAACTGTGTCCCCTATGAGGCTTTATGCCTCGAGACGGGACAACTTCCAGTCAAAGACGTAGCTTGGTATAGGACCTGCAAATACTGGCTAGGAGTGTATTTCGATTCCTCTGAAACAAATTTACTATATCATCTTAAAAAAGATCATTGCCCCCCTGCTGCCAGCTGGCTCAGGAAGATCGAACAGATTGGTTTAGATCCGGACATGCTAGGGACTCTCTCGTTCCAGGCCGCCTTAAGAACAGTTAGACAAAGGCTGGCAGACATTAACTCCCAAGACCTATCAAGAGCTGCCAATAGATCTTGTTCACCTTTGTTTTGGAATCTACCTGTGGTGGCAGGTAGGCCACCTGCCTATATTTCCTTACTGTGCAACTCTGAAGTAAGAAGGGCGATATCTTTGGCCCGCTGCAACTCAATCCCATCGGCGGTGTTAACGGGTCGATTTAACAACATTCCTTTAAAGGACAGATTATGTCCCTGCCCGATGAATGTCGTAGAGACGTTACCCCACATTTTCTTTCACTGCCCACTCCATTCGGCCTCGAGGGATAAATTTTTTGCCTCTTTCCCTCAACAAAAGTCCTGGCTTTCTGATGAAGTTTGTCTTAGTTCTATTTTACAGTGGACCGACGAGGATGCTTTGAGTGCTCTTGGCAAATTTTTGCTGGATATAATTAAGACCAACACAGTTCGAGAATCTAATCTAAAGCCCTAGGCCCTAGGATACGATTTAATAAGCTGTTTATTTATTGTGCTTCTGTGTATGTCTGTATGTGTTTGTTATGCCAATAAAGGTTTATTATTATTATTATTATTATTATCCCCAGCAAAATGATTTAGGTCTAAATCATTTGCCTATTTGTCATCCATTTGTTGCACCAATGTCTCATGCAGGAGGTCATTGAGTGTTTTCCAGTTGTTCATAAATGACTTTACTGACTTCTCTTTAAGTAAAGTCGTAAATTTATCCATTTCCATTAAGTCCAGAATTTTTATCCACAATAAATGTGGATCATTTTTGACATGTATTTGTAGATTTCTCTGAAGCATTCAATGTATGTAGTTAACACAAAAGGATTCTGGGATCCTGTGATGAAGTCCTATTTAGTGTGTGTGTAAATCATGGCCAGAAAAAAATTCTTCTCTTTAATTTGAAAAGCTCTTGCAGGCACTGATAAGATTTCCACAAAGGGTCAAATGTTTAAAGGCAAAAATCTTCCCAAAATCTTATCAGTATTACAGTGGGCTCTTGGCATAAAAGAAAATACTTTTTTTTTAACCCCACAAGTAATAATCTGTGGAACTCTTTGCCACAGGAGGTGGTGATGGCATCTGGCCTAGGCACCAGTAAAAGAGGATTGAACAGATTTCTGGAGGAAAAGTCCATCGCAGGCTACAGGCTATAATGGGTGGTGCAACCTTCTTATTTTGGCAGAAGGCTCCCTCAGAATGCCAAATGCAAGGGAGTGGCAGGAGGCTGCAAGTATCTTGCTGTCTTGCGGCATCTGGTGGGCCACTGTGAGATACAGGAAGCTGGACTAGATGGGCTCCCTTTGGCCTGATCCAGCAGGGCTCTTCTTAGTTGTGGGCAATCCATTGCAACACACACACACACACACACACACACACACACACACACACACACACAGGGTGGATACCAATTTCCATGGATAATCTAATCCACAGAAGGCCTCATAAGACCTCCTGAACATGACTGGAAGCATCACCTGCATTGAGTTAAATCTGTGGGTGCCAAGTCTTGGATAAGGAGTATATGCTTCTTATACTTCTTGTAATCCAAATTTCAGCACTCCGCTGCCTTTCATTTCACTTCTTACACTCTACATTAGCGAAGATAATGAATGCATCAGAGCACTTGATTTCGGTTCAAAGGGACAGCTGTCAATCTGAAACGTGCAAGACCATTTTAGATGTGTCACAGCACTCAGGGATGTCGAGAATGCAGAATGTAAGGATGAAACAGAGCATTTCTTTTGAGCTCTTAATTGAACTAAGCAGGTTGGAAAACTGAGAAGACCAAAAAGACGTTGCATGTCTTCAGAATAGTGCTAGTTCATACGCAACGTTTTGCATGTCTTCAGAATAGTGCTAGTTCATACGCAACATTTGGGCACATGCCTATTGTTGTACAGCAGCGGTTCTCAAACCTTTTAGCACCGGGACCCACTTTTTAGAATGACAATCTATCTGGGACCCACCAGAAGTGATGTCATGGCTAGAAGTGCAGTCATTGTAACACCAGAGCCTGCTGCTTTCCTGAGAATGCAGCAATACGTTGGGTTATTTCTCAGCCAATAGCAAAGTGAATCGGAAAGGGGAAAAAAAACCTATTTACAACCTATCCACTTTATCCACCCCATGCATAATTTTGTACGTCTCAAGAATGTCCCTCCTCAGGTGCCTTTTTTCTAGACTGAAGAACCCCAAACACTGTAGCCTTCCCTCATAAGGCAGGTGCCCCAGCCCAGTCATCATTTTGGTCGCTCTCTTCTGCACCTTCTCAAGTACCCCTATATCTTTTTTGAGATGTGGCGACCAGAACTGTATGCAGTACTCCAGATGTGGCCTTACCATCAATTTGTACAGTGGCAAAATAATAATATTGCCCATTTTATTCTCAACCCCTTTTTGGGGGGCACAATCCTAACCTGGGGTTAGGCCGGCACAGTTAACCCAGCAAAGTTTAGCCGGCAAAAAGATCACCGTAAAGTGCGTTTGGACTACTCTTGGAGTTAGGGGGGATGGCGCGCATCTGTGTGCTGTCCTCTCTGGCTCTGAGAGTGATCCAAACATACAGTACGGTATCCCTTGTGCCAGCCAAACTTTGCTGGCCTAATTGTGCTGGCCCAACTCCAGATTAAGATTATGCTCTTAATGCATTTTGATCTTAGCTTTTGGCTAAGATCAAGTGTAGTGTAGTATGCATTCAGACACATTCATATAAGGGGGTCGTATGCAGTGGTGTCATCCAAATGATTTAGGAACAGGTACTCACTTTTGATTGGCACTTGTCGGGGTCCGCCCACTGGAAGTGACGTCATAAGCCGGAAGTGATGTCATGATTGTTGCCATGGATGTGATCATGTTTGTAATAACTTCAGCTTGTGGTTAGTGTTGATTTAACTTCTATTGCTTTGCTTTCTAGAGATGTGTCTATACATATTTTGCTTCAACTGTTCCCTGGTTAAATAGCAGGGGCCAGCTTCGAGTGGGCGGGGCCAGCTCAACTTCTAGGAACTGGTACTCGCGTAGTGGTGCGTAGTGGGTGCATGACATCACTGTTCGTATACATTCATTATGCACTGGATCCAACCTATCTTAACCTCTTTGAGCTATAGCCCCTTAGGAGTTCTTCTCTGTTTCCAGGGCCCTCCAGGATACAATGCAAACAGATAACCATACAATCCCCTGTTTTTAGTCTATGGGTCCCGGGAAGGCTCCCTAGGGGGGTATTGGTTCCTGATGAGAATGGCTGGTCTAGAGTGTCCTAGACACTGTGTAACATGTGCCTCAGTTTCCCAAATGTGTTGGGCTGGTCCTGCAGCACGCTGCCTTCTCTCACCAGTTTGAGATGCGCTGAAATAGCTTCCAGGCAAGTTTATGAATTAAGTACTTCTTTGACCATTATTTGACCTCCCATTATTGCATAAAACCCAGAGATGATGAGTGTGTGTTAAAGATGAGCTAATCCCTATTAACTGATCTGTACGCACTTGTAGAGACCGTTTATCATGCATTTTATCTCTTCCTTCTTCAGCCGAACCAATTCCCCCCCACACACACACACACACACAATGCTTTTTAACATCTCTGGGAAACTTGCCTGAAGAAGGATGGCTGCTGTGGATTGTTTTTCTTCTACCCATGTTGAAAATAACAATAATACGTATTAAAATTTCACATCATCGTAATTTTGGCATATCTAGAAAAAACATGTTAGTGTAACTGAACAGTTATAAGAGAAAAGACATCAGGAATTTCATATTGTTTCCAGATGTCCAGTTCCATTAAGGATCTTCCTTTCTGCCTTGGAATTTAAGAAGAGTTTTCTTCCGTTTCATACATGGGTGGGACATCACATGGAGTTGCATCCTCTTCTTGGGAGTGCTATAACCAGTGCAGTTTTTCCTAGATGATGATGATGATGATGATGATGATGATGATAATAATAATAATAATAATAATAATAATAATAATATTTGGTATTTATATACCGCCTTTCTTGGTCATCAGATTGACTTTCATTCAAGGCGGTTTACATAGGCAGGCATTTTCTAAACCGCAAGGTTTTTTACAAATCACAAAGTTCTAATCTTACAAGAACAACTACATGCAGATGACACTTTCATCGTCCAGTCCTTCTTTCTCGCTGAACGATTGCCTTCCCCGGCTGATAATCTGCTTCTTTTGCTCTCACCAAAGAGCAGTTGGCCCAGCACAACTCCCCTCTCACAGGCAGCTGAGACAGCTCAGATTGTATCAGCCGCATTCTCGAGGTCTGCTGCACACGGAAGCTTCCGGTGGTCTCAAACTGGCGACCTTCGGATCTTATCTTCGGGCATTACTGCAGCTTTAACCCTCTCGACTAGGCCTTCTGCATAGGATCATTCTTTTGAATAGGTTGAAACCCATTGAAACCGCACCTCAAAAAGGACATAGTGGAGCTGGAAAAGGTGCAGAAGAGAGCGACGAAAATGATGACGGGGCTGGGGCAGCTCCCTTATGAAGAAAGACTGCAGTGTTTGGGGCTCTTCAGCCTAGAAAAAAGGCGCCTGAGGGAGGACATGACTGAGACATACAAAATTATGCATGGAAGGGATAGAGTCGATAGAGGGATGTTCTTTTCCCCTCTCTCACAACACCAGAACCAGGGGGCATCCGCTAAAACTGAGGGCTGGGAGAGTTAAAACAGATTTTTATCTGTTTTACCCAGCTTTTTTCTGTACTTTTTTACCCAGCGGGTAATTGATCTGTGGAACTCCTTGCCACAGGAGGTGGTGATGACATCTGGCCTAGATGTCTTTAAAAGGGGATTGGACAGATTTCTGGAAGAAAAGTCCATCGTGGGCTATAGGCCATGATGGGTTTTGCAACCTCCTTACATTAGTAGTAGGCTACTTCAGAATGCCAGGTGCAAGGGAGTGGCAACAGGTTGCAAACATCTTCTTGTCTCGTGCCTCCCTGAGGCATCTGTTGGGCCGCTTGAGATGCAGGAAGCTTGACTGGATGGGCCTTTAGCCTGATCCAGTGGGGTTTTTCTTATGTTCTTCTGGTGCCCTGCGTATACATCGTTTGATACTAACGTGATGGCAGCCTTTGCCTGCACATGTAATTCAGGATGCAATCCTAACCAACTTTTCAGCACTGGGGTAAGGGCAGTGCAGATCCAAGATAAAGGAACAAACATTCCCTTACCTTGATGAGGCCGCCATGACTACTACTCCACTGCAGGATGCAGCACATGCCCCATTGGCGCAGCTATGTCAGTGCTGGAAAGTTGGTTGGGATTGCACCCTCAATCAACAGCCAGTGATCCAGGGCACAATCCTATCCTGGAGTTAGGCCAGCACAGTTGGGCCAGCAAAGTTTGGCTGGCACAAGGGCCACCGTAAAGCATGTTCGGACCACTCTCTGGGTCAGGGAGGATGGTGCCCTTCTGTGTGCTGGCCTCTTTAACTCCGAGAGCTTTTCAAACCTACTTAATTTCTAGTGCAATGTTTCTCAAACTGTGGGATGGGACCCAATAGGTGGGTCGCAAGCCAATTTCTGGTGGGTTGCATAGCACCTAGCACAGCCATCATTGAAAATATGAGATGGGATGTAGCAGGCTTTGGCATCACAATGTCGGCACTTCCAGCCATGACACCACTTCTGGTGGATCCCGAACAGATTGTCATTCTAAAAAGTGGGTCTTATGCTGACAAGTTTGAGAACAGCTGGTCTAGTGGGTCGCAATAGCTTGTTGTTTTAAAAAGTGGGTCCCAGTTCCTAAAAAAGTTTGGGAAGCACTGATCTATGGTCCAGTTTCCTGGCACCACGTTGGAGTAGCTGGCACATGCATGGGCTCTCCAAAGAATGGAAGAGTGTGCCATTGGGGGCTTTTGTCCTGAGGTCTCCCAAAAAGCTACAGCTAAGTTACATTTTGACCACCTAAGTGAATGCCAAACTGTTGTTTGGTGGCAGAGATTAGTAGTTCTAGATTCTTCTCGCCAGCCACATTTGCCACAAACGATGGGATTGTGTTACTTATGTATTTCCTGTCTACCCTGCCTCTTCCCAAGACGATTAACAACAGATTGAACAACAGAACTCGGGGGTAACCTCAAAAAATGCCTCTCTATAACCCATTGCTGCATCATTCATTTGATGCAAGGGGGCAAGTAAGTGTCCTCTGTCCATCCTAAGGGGCATAAAGGAACGGGGGCCTCAAGCCATCAAAGGCTTTATAGGTCAAACCCAGCACCTTGAAACTGTGCCTCGAAAGAAATAGGAAACCAGACTGGTTTCTGGCGCGTGTGTTTTATGTGCTTTCAGTAACTTCTTTTGCTGTCAGGAAGAAGTCTATTGCATTTTGTGCCAACTGAATATTCTGGGCAATCCTCAAGGGCAGCTGTATGTAGAGTGTAGCCGACCTAGTTTCAAGGTAGTGTTTGCTGCAGAAAATAAGGTCACTCTTGAGTCCGTTGGACCCTTGAGTAATGGACAACATTTGAGTGATGCTGAGAAGGTATCTGATCCTTTCTGGGGGAAGCTGGTCATGAGGTGAACGGACAAACTGGAGTGCCACCTTAACCCTTGCATGTCGTCTCCTCAAGCCAACGCATTTGCTACGCAAAGTAATCACAGCAGCCTTTCGAATGGTCCCAACTCTCCGGGGTGGCAGTCCAATATGTTTCACCAGTCCCAAAGACCCTGAAAGAAAACACATGCATATAGTGTTTTATGATCTTGGGTGAACAAGTGGTATGGATGGATATGCCATCAGAAGCACATTTGCAGAAGAAAAGGGTAAAAAAAAAAAAAGGAGCACCTAAACGGTTAACAAGGTAATGGTAAGAAATATTGACCTTGATTTGTTTAGCTAAGATGTAAAGATTTCTGAAGGTCAAAGGTTTCCGTGTGTAGTGTTTTGGTGTCTAACTGTGCCTGACCCTCAAACATTAAGCTGCTGTGGCCTGTAGTTTTGAAGAGTGAATTGAACCAGGAGAAAAAGGAGAAGGGGGAGAGAACAGGAAATGGAGTGAGGTGTTTCAGGAAGTTGTCAGGAGTTGACTGATTGATTCCAGATGGAAAAGGGTCACCCTTCGTGACCCAGGAAATACTCACTGGGGGAAAGCAGTTGGCTGGTGATATGGGGAGGGCTTGGGAGTTAGAGGCTATGGTGGAATGTCCGCTTCCTTTGCAAAAATGATGGGCGTTTAACTCTTCAGTATAAAACATATTTAGTCGCGGTCTATGGTCTGCAGAGGATGGAGCTGTGCCTTCATTTAAGAGGAGTTCTACGTCTGCACTTTGCAGTGGCCTTTTGTAGCAATATGGTGACTGTAAAAATTCATCGCCAAGGAAACCAAGACTCCAGTCATAGGAAAATACCGTTTCTTTTGGTGGCTCAGAAACCTTCTAGAGCAAGGGCATCAAACATATTCATATTCAGCCAGCAAGAAGACAAATGGGTGGCCAGAAAGAAGGACTAAATCCAGAAAGATCCATCTGTATGTGTGTAGTTCTTGAAAGATAGAACATTTCTGTATAAATTGTAAAAAACCTTCGGGTTTCTGAATAAAGTCTGCCCATGTAAACCGCCTTGAGTTATAGTCATTAGAGAAATCTGGTGACCTAAGAAAGGCGGTATATAAATCCAAGTATTATCATCATCATCATCATCATCATCATCATCATCATATAGTGGGCCGAGTGATTCAAGGCTCCTGCTAGGGGCTGGAAGCATCATCATTAGGCAGGAAGTGACATCATTAAGGGTGCCAGTTAGGCTGGCCCAGTTAGGCCAGCAACATTTGGCCAGCACAAGGGTCACTGTGAAGTATGTTTGGACCACTGTCAGAGTTAGAGAGGCCAGCACACAGACGAGCGCCATCCTCCCTGACTCAGAGCGTGGTCCAAGCGTGCTTCATGGTAGACCTTGTGCTGGCCAAACTAGCTGCCTACAGCCTTTTCCTGGTCCTCCAGGGCGCCTCCATTTTTCAAACCAATCCCAGAATCAATCAATCAATCAATCAATCAATCAATCAATCAAGGTACTTATATACCGCTTTTCAACACGAAGTTCACAAAGCGGTTTACAGGCAAATAGTAATAATAATAAAGTTAAATGTCTCCTTGTCCCAAAAGGGCTCACAATCTAAAAAAAGGCAGACCGCCAGCAACAGCCACTAGAAAGACACTGTGCTGGGGTGAAGAGGGACAGTTACTCTCCCCCTGCTAAATATAAGAGGAGCACCACTTGAAAAAGTGCCTCTTGCCCAGTTAGCAGTGTGATGCTCTTTGCTGCTTTCTGGTCACACTGCTTTCTGGGGCGATCTTTGAAAAATGGAGGCACTTTGGAGGACCAGAAAAAGGCTGCAAGCAGCTCGGAAGGTTGCCTGCAATCCTGGAAATGCAGCAGTTTCGCGGTGGTAAGGTAAAAAAAAAAATCTAACACTTTCCCTTTGTTTGTAAAAGGCATCCCTGGTATCTGTAGATAACTGAAACAGCGGATACTGAATCAGTGGATACCGGGGCACACTTGTACTTTTTTTCTTCTTGCAGAACAGCTCAGTAAACTTGACACAGGAAATCTGTCAATAGGATTGTCCGATAACTTTTTAATAGTGATTGTAGGGAGCTTCAGCTGGGATCAGGACATGGAGGGGGGAAAGAAGTATTAACACTTCCCCTACACTATTTTTCAAATTAAATGTCTCCTTCCAAAGCTCGTATTTGCCACTGTTTTGAGGACAGAGGGGAAATCAGATCAGAAGAATGTCCTGGGACAGTTAAAATGCCTTCCCCTAGTGCTGCAGTTGTCAGTGGCATCGCTAAGGAGGTTCAGGGGGTAGCAAGTGCACCAGGCGAGTAACAAGCCGAGCTTGACACTAGTGGCCAAAATTGGGAAAACCTTCTTACGTACAAATAATACTTTATATATCATTAGGAAGGTGCCTTAATGCTGAATGCAATGAAACAAGCCGTGTTGGAATATCTGTATTCTATCAAATGTTATGTCCAATTGACCAGAAAACTTTATTTATTTATTTATTTATTTATTTATTTATTTACTTACTTACTTACTTACTTACTTACTTACTTACTCAATTAATAAATTAAATTTGATTTTGTCGTGGGGGGGAGCACAAATTATATCATCAGAAAGATAATTTAATGCTGAATGCAATGAAACAAACGGTGTTGGAATATCTGTATTCTATCAAATTTTATGGCCAACTAACCAGAAAAAAGGGACGTGGTGGCGCAGCGAGTTAATCCGCTGTTGCTGGGCTTTCAACCGCAAGGTTGGGAGTTCGAGACTGCGTGACGGAGTGAGCTCCCGTTGCTTGTCCCAGCTCCTGCCAACCTAGCAGTTCGAAAGCACCTAAAATGCAAGTAGATAAATAGGGACCACTTCGGTGGGAAGGGAACGGCGTTCCGTGCGCTACTGCGTAGAGTCATGCTGACCACATGATTGGACAAAAACGCCGGCTCTACAGGCTTTGAAACGGAGATGAGCAGCGCCCCCTACAGTTGGTCACGACTAGACCATTCGATCGTGGGGAAACCTTTACCTTTACCTTTTAAAGACAATATAAGGGGGGCAAAGAGCATCTCGGGGGAAGGATGCCCACACGGATGCTGCCACTGCACCATGGATTGGAAAAAGGAAGTGTGGAACAGATTCATTCTTGGCTTGCAGTGCACCTGGGGTGGGGGGACATCACCGCTCCCCCCAGGGCACCCCCATCCCCTTGCATCACCCGGCCAACTCCCTGCACCCAGAATCGCTCCATTTAGGCATGCAAGGGAAGGTGGGGGCACCCAAGAAGTGCACGGGTTTCTCCATGCTGCTGCGCCCTTCTGCAGCTCGTTTCCCCCTCGTTTCCCCCTCGGCACCCTCCCTAAGCCTCTGGTGAAGGTAGTTTGACAGAAGAGCAGAGGCATAGAAAGTCTGATGAGCAGGACTGAGATGACCAGGTGACTATACTTTCTCTCCACTCCCTCCACACCATGCCTCAATCATGTCTCTCCTTAGTTATATTGTTTTCTAGACTACCCTACCTCTGCAGTGCTATAACCCTTCCCCCCAAAGGAGGGGTTCCAGCCTCCTAATTCTTTGGGTTGACCGTTCCTGTACCTTTTTCCAGCTTTGCAATATCTCTTCTGAGATGCAGGGTGCAATCCTAACCTGGTGTTAGGCCGGCACAATTAGGCCAGCAAAGTTTGGCCCGCACAGGGGACACCGTAAAGTATGTTTGGGCCACACTCAGAATCAGAGGCCAGCACATAGATGTGCACCATCCTCCCTGGTTCTGAGAGTGGTCCAAGCATGCTTGATGGTGGTCCTTGTGCTGGCCTTTCTGTGCTGGCCTAACTCCAGGTTAGGATTACACTTGTAGTGTCCTTATTCTGGCAGTAACCCGCTTGCACTGGCTGAAGAGCTGCATAAGTGTTGGTGCATACAAGCTCTTGCAGGTTCTGGCCCTTTAACTATGTTCCACGGGCTGACATGAACACCTCTTTGTTTGACAATCTGTGTACATTTTTGCTGATCACATCTGATTGCTTAAAGAATGCAAAAGGGTGTTTCAAAAATCTGGAAAAAATTAACACACTTGTGTTTTTCATATTTGTAAAGTTAACGGGGGATTTGCTGCAAATTGTGGTCAAGGCTGTGCTTTCTCTGTGATTCCAACAGAAACTCAGGAGCCAATTCTCCCTTGCACAAAAGCTTTTAAACAAAGTTATTGGAAAGCGTAAAAGGAAAGCCTTCACACAACACATACTCATGGTCACTATCCAGGTGAAGAGGCACCTTTTAATGCAAGAACTCTCTTATATTTAGCAGGGTTGAACAATTGTTCCTATTCACCTCAGCATAGCATCTCTTCTAGTGGCTGTTAGTTGGTGTTTTTCTTGAGTCAATTTGCCATATCCTTTTCAACCACCACCACCCCAGATAAGGAAGCTGCAGATACTGGGGAATCCTATCCCCCCATGCCCATTGATGTTGTTTTGAGGCTTACTGGCAGAGTGTTTCTTCCTTTTACAGGTCACTACAAGCATGGAAGCTTATAGCATATGCAGGCAGCCTGAATGCTTGAAAAGACATTGATCTAGTCTTTTCAAGCATTCCGGCTGCCCGCAGCCTCCTTGCATGCACTATAAGCATGCATGCTTATAGCAACCTGTAAAAGGAAGAAACACTTTACTAGTAAGCCTTTAAACAATAATGGGTGCAGAGGGGGGCACAGCCCCCCCCCCGATCCACAGATAACTGAATCTGTGGATACTGGATTTGCCGATAAGGGGCAGGGGAAATACCTGTATAAATATTCTCAGTTTGTATTTCTTTCTTTTAAAAATCTGTACCTGGACTTTCTGACCCATCAATCCAGGCAGCTTGCAACTTCTTAAAAATAATTTTAAACTGCCACAAGAAAAGGATGCAATGAAACAATTTTTAAAAATACAAAAACACAGGATGATGACCATAGAATCATAGAACTGGAAGGGAATGCCAAGGTCATTGAGTCCAACCTCCTACTGATGCAGGCTGAGTGAAAATGTCAAATATTTTAAGTTGCCTCGGCCAGATGTGGTCGGCTGGATTTGGCCCCCGGGATGTAGTTTGGAGACACATAGTACAGAGGAAGGGAACACCTTATTCCGGTACCCTATGGTCCAGTCTCATTGTCAAGGCATTTCATTCCATGAGAACAAAGTCATGCTGGATCAGGCCAAAGGACCATCTAATCCAGCATCCTGCCTACCACAGTGGGCCACCAGCTGCCTCTGGGAAGACCAGAAGCAGGAGAGAGAAGGATGCCACTGGACAGATTGGTGTGCCAAGAAGGTGTCTAATCCCCTTTTAAAGGTATCTAAAAGCTAGTGAGCATCCCCACATTATTAGCTCATGGGAATTTATGAATACCAGAATGACACCTTATTTAATGAATCGGGTCAACACAGATGTTATCTCTGCTTTCAACCGTCGTGCTCCGTAAGGTAAATGCAGCATATTATGAATTTTCATGAGTGTCTTTACCTTGATTGTTCCCTTGTGTTGACTCTGAGATGCTGACTCCTAATTGGCTGCCGTAAGAGTTGATGCCCATCATGCTACTGTGAGCAGGAGAACTAGACAAAGTAGGGATCTGGCCTGGATTCCGTGGGACACTGTAGAGAGCCTCCGCAATGTCAGCAGCACGCTTCAGAATAATGTCCTAGCCAACAAGCAAGAGACCAGAGTTAATTTCCCTGTAGCATTGGTTGACTCCATAGTTCTGAATCCAGCCAGGAGAGCTTAAGAACATAAGAAGAGCCCTGCTGGATCAGGCCAAAGGGGGCCCATCTAATCCAGCTTCCTGTATCTCACAGTGGCCCACCAGATGCCTTGGGGCGCATACAAGACAACAAGATGCCTGCATCCTGTTACCACTCCCTTGTATCTGGCATTCTGAGGTAAATTTCTGAGGTAAAATTCTGAGGGAAATATGAGGTAAATAAAACAGAATTTGCTGACCTGTCTGTGCGGAGGGAGCTTGCAACCCAATCTGGGCCTTAAGGACATAAGAAGAGCTCTGCTGGATCAGGCCAAAGGCCCATCTAGTCCAGCTTCCTGTATCTCACAGCGGCCCACCAGGTGCCTCAGGGAGCCCATGAGACAACAAAATGCCTGCATCCTGTGGTCACTCCCTTGCACCTGGCATTCTGAAGTAGCCTACTATTAACATAAGGAGGTTGCCCAACCCATCATGGCCTATAGCCCACAATGGACTTTTCCTCCAGAAATCTGTCCAGTCCCCTTTTAAAGGCATCCAGGCCAGATGCCATCACCACCTCCTGTGGCAAGGAGTTCCATAGCTTAATTACCTGCTGGGTAAAAAAGTATTTCCTTTTATCTGTTTGAACTCTCCCAACACCCAATTTCAGTGGATGCCCCCTGGTTTTGTGCCAGCTAGCTCTATGGAGCTACTCAGATCTGCAATTTTGCAGGCGGAAATCCAAGTGGCCCATGCAATGCTGTTCGGCTTGGGGGCTGGGGTTAGGATCCGGCATAGGTCACCCATACTGGTCCCACCCACCCCTCTTGGGCCCAATCCACTTTCTGGATCACCTTCCCCCACCTAAAACCACTGCCATTCCTCCCTCTTGCCATCCTTTCCCACCCCGTGTGCTGGCCTACCTAGGCTGGCACAAACTCACCCTGTCCCAGTGCAGGTCTAGCCCTGCTGGGCCAGTGCAGGTCTGTGCATTGGCACAGCCCTGCTCCCGAGTAGCCACTCAGGAACTAGCACAAGGGACTTCTGCCGTCTCAGGGCAGCGTGAGGACTGTGGTGTGAGTTGCGGCTTCCAACACAATTCCTGAAGGTTTGAGGAGGGAGAGAGAGGCCAATTCTCACCTGGTTATTATGCGGAGTTCCATACAGTGCTTCCACTAGGTCAGCTGCCCGTTTCAATAGCATTTCCTAGGAGGAGAAAGCAGGAATCACCAATGATCACAAAAAGGGCCTAGAGATTCCGTAGCCAAGGAATGAATAGATAAGGAAGGAATTTCCGAGTGCCTTTACTTTTTAAGATCAAAAGCATCTGTCCATTTGGAATGAATTAACAAATAAGAGCCATTGTCAGCACAATCCTATGCCTGCCTACTCAGAAGTAAGTCCCATTATGTACAATGGGGCTTACTCCCAGAAAAGTGGGTGTAGGATTGCAGCCTGAGACAGTGCCTGTGCCCTTTAAGCATCTTGCCTGGCTCACAATCACAATCTGACAGCCCAGTCCCATCCTCCCGTCATGTTACAGTGCGCAGCCGCCCAATGGAGGATATGCTGCATGCCATGGTCAAGCGGGTGACTGGAGAGCCTGCAGAAGGCGCGCAAAAATAGGTTTACTTAACGCACATTACACTGCACGATTGCCCATGAGTTGACGTTTTCGTTTCAGGTGAATAAGGTAGCTCAGTGGTTCCCAAACTGTGGGTCGGGACCCACCAGTGGGTCACAAGCCAATTTCAGATGGGTCATAAAGCACCTGGGGCAGCCATATTGAAAATATGGGAGGATGGGATCTTGGAAAGGGAGAGGGCTGTGTGGTTGTTTTGCTTGTGTCAAGGCTTTTTTTCGCCTTCTGATTCCCTTTGCTATTGGAAAATGGCTGAGAAATAACCCAACGTGTTGCTGCATTCGTAGGAAAGCTGCAGGGTCTGGTGTCACAATGACGGCACTTCTGCCATGATATCACACCCAGTGGGTCTCGGACAGATTGTAAATAGGCTTTTTTTTCCCCTTTCTGATTCCCTTTGTGATTGGAAAATGAATGAATGAGTGAATGAATGAATAAACCTTTATTGGCATATAGAAAGAAAAGAAAATGTAACAATCTACAGATAACAAACAAGGAATATTCGAAAGTCACACTAGAAGCATTCTTGTATCACCAAAAACAACTTTAACAGTCCCAGTATCACTAACAGAGTGAATTCACCTTAACCAAATTGGCTATAAATAAGGCTAATTGCTTAATGAATACATCATCCTGAACAGCAAATAAAGTGGACAAACTACACTCTTCTGGAATTAAAAAATACTTATTTAAAAGAGGAAATAAAAATGTTCTCTGCTCCTTACATGCAGTGGACAATAAAAAAATAAATGTTCAAGCATCTCAACAACTCCTAGATCACACGGGCACAGTCTATCAACATATCTAACTCCATTGTAACGGCCCCAAAGTACTTTTATTTAGATGGAAGGACATTGCATCTGGCCAGAGTCATTGCTCTCCGCTCACTAACATTTTCTAGTAGATACAGATAGCCAGGAACCTGACCAACTTTGACTTCTATATGGTGAAAAAGAGGAGAGCAATATTTATTAGCCTCAGTCCTCAAAGTAGATTAATACTTTTCAAGAAGCTTCTTTTTAACTAATCTAAAAGCTTCATGTTGAGGCACAGCCCCTACTAAATCAGGGACTATTGATTGGAAAATGGTTGCACACGTCTGTGTGCTGGCCTCTGACTCCGAGTGTGGTCCAAACACACTTTACGGTGTCCCTTGTGCTGGCCAAACTTTGCTGGCCTCACTGTGCTGGCCTAATTCCAGGTTAGGATTGCGCCCACAGTGTGCTACATGGAGGGTGCCATTTCCTTTCCAAAACGTGCCTGGAATAGTACTAAATTCTGCTAGCTCATCTTATCATCTCACTCTGAGGAATGGAAAGTAATTCTGGGGGGGGGGGGGAAGAGTCAATGGGAATCTTGGGTTGACAAAGTTGGGTGGGTAAATTCGGGGGAGTGTGAAGCACTAATGTTCTTCTATCACCACCATCACCACCTCCTATGGCAAGGAGTTCCACAGATTAATGACCTGCTGGGTAAAAAAATATTTCCTTTTCTCCAGAATGTTCCAGAAAACAAAACAAAACACAAAACCAAGGAAATGACAGCCTATGGTGAAAAGACCAAGAAACCTCTTACCTTGGCTAGTCGCTCTGGGTCACCAGGATGCCTTGGGATTACTTTCTGGAGTCTTTGAAAACCATAGTCAATGGTAGGCTCATTTAAAGCTGAAATTGGAGGTAGGAAGAACGTGTCAGATTTTCTCACACAGGCCCAAATGCGCCCACCTTTGTGAGCATCAGCCACTTTGCAAAGGTTCTCTCTCTTGAAAGCAAACCATCTGAGAGCACAATACTTACATTCACTTGCTTTTGTTTCCCTGAGAAAGGCGTTTACCGAATTGCGCTTTCAAACTATGCCAACTGCCGTCTTAGATGGCAGATATTTGTCCATTCCCGGGCACTTAAGATTCTGCATTTGTGGAGTAGGACAGATTGAGGACATTGTACACTATCTGTTCTATTGCCAGCTTTATCAAAATCCTAGGGTAAGATTTTTGAACCCTATTTTGGCTACTTTACAAGGGAGAGTCCTCTTGTGAAATTGTGCTGGCTACTTTCTGATTGTGACCCTATAGAACAGCGCTGTTTGCTAAAGCTGCCAGAATCATTCGTGCCAATTATTTGGGAGATATTGCAGTAGACTGCAAAGGAGATTCCTTAATTTGAAGGGTATTTGTTGCTTGTGTTTAATTTAATTTTGTTCTTAACAGAATTCATTGATCTTTGTATGATGTTTGTACATCATTGCCTATATTCCATTGAATTTTATAAATGTTTGTATTTTGATTTCGAATTTGGATTTTGTATTTAAATTTTGATTGTGAAGGCTTTTAGCTAATACAATAAACCATACAATGGCAATGGCAAAGGTTCTCAAAGGGTCAAATCAAAAAAAAAATCTGTGTACACAGTTGTTTTGCAAACAGAGGTTCAAACTCTTGCAGGCACGTTCCCGTTTATCTCAATGTTGCATGCAGACGTTGGAGGAAAAAAGATCCATGTTTCACGTTCCCCTGGTAGAATGCTTGCAACATCTCTTGCACAAGGCATTGTTTCCGGTGAAATGTGCTTTAATGAAATGATTACGGTGTGTCACAGAGTATAAATATTGTGAGACTGAATCCAATGAGAGTTGAGCAGAGAAAGCCTTAGACCTGAGAATTTAGACTTGGCTATACTTAGTATGTCTCTTTCTGCCAACTGGGAACCATTCTGGACCTCGTAAGGGGTTTAGCAATACACATTTCAACGGCTACAGAGTCTATTTCCCATTTGGGAACAGGGTAGAGGACTTGCTCCAATAATCGTGAGAATTTGTCAGAATCCTCCTGAGATCGTCTATATCATTATGTGCCATTTCTGTCCTTGCTTGTCAGCCGAAAAGCTTAAATCACATATATGTCTTGGGTCAAGCCAAAGGATCATAACTAAACGGTGATCTGCTTTTTTGAACGTACACATTTATCAACAATTGTCAAAAGGAAATATTCACATTTAGTATTCAAAGAAATGATAGGCTCAATGGCACAATCCTAAACTGCGCTGGAACAGGCCTGCAGGCTTGCTCTGTATCCAGCACAGCTGGGGAGCAGGCTAGAGCCTCCATGGGGCAAGGGCACATTCGTCCCCTTGCCCCCGAGTAGGCACCCGCTGTGCCTATGGGCTACTCGGATCTGTGCCCGCTATATATGCTGAAGTAGCCTACTTCAAACGTAAGAAGGTTGCAAAACCCACCATGGACTTTTCCTCCAGCAATCTGCCCAATCCCCTTTGAAAGGCACCTAGGCCAGATGCCATCACCACCTCCTGTGGCAAGGAGTTCCACAGAGTAATGACCCGCTGCTTAAAAAAATATTTCCTTTTATCCATTCTAACTCTCCCAACCCTCAATTTTAGGGGATGTCCCACCTGGTTCTGGTGTTGTGAGAGGGAAAAGAACATCCCTCTGTTCACTCTATCCATCCCATGGGCACTCTTCTTGTGGCCGTGGCTGTATGGTGAGTGGGGTCCTCAAAGGGAGGGAATGCCCCACAGTGGGCCCTGAAACTCCAGGAGCTGGCCCTGGTGGAGCTGCTGTGTCCTATGGGCTAGCAGGGGATAGGATTGAGCTAGTGCCGTGATGAGCTCCTGTACATCACTATATCACCAGCACCACACAAAACAATGACCAGAGGTTTGGCGATGGGCATATTTCTCTGGTGGCCGCTGCGTGGCAGCCTCAGGAACGAGCATACACAGCAGTTGCTGACGGATCCTTAACTACAGCAGCTCTGACGTGGAATACTTTGCAGTAACCTATTATAAATACCCATTACAGGGAACATATGCGCGCCGATAACAGCTCCCACTGTGACATTTAGATTTACCCTTGGAATTTATCTTTAATTTTTATAGTTGTCTTTTTAACAGTTTATAGCTCTCTCCTCTTCAAACAAGCTGTCTCAATGCTGTTCTTGTTCAGCTAATGTCTAATCAGTCTGAACATGAATTGAATATTGGATTTGGCATTAAATATTGAAGAATTCTTCTCTGATCTTTAGCAGGGGCAGCCTGATTTATCGCCACAAGCTGGCAAAGAGTAATTCTGGATTCAGCGGTTGCCTTTGCGGAGAAGGTCTTGGGCATGGCAAATTGAACCTGGTTCTGGATCTCTTGATCCCTTGAGTTCAACATGGTTTACACCGAGTGTTGATGGCTCTCCAGGGTTTCAAATGGTTAGGGGTGGGTTTTTTGGTGATATTTTTTTTCCAAAATTTCTCGATTAAAATAGCAAATTGCGGTGTTGTGTGTTTTAAATCCAAATTTTTTGTTGCAAATTGAACAAAGTGCAATACATAACCCCTGCTATTTGGGCAAGAGGCACTTTTTCAAGTGATGTTCCTCTTATATTTAGCAGGGGGAGAGTACTTGTCCCTCTTCACCCCTGCGCATCTTTTCTCATGGCTGTTGCTGGGGGTGTTCTGTACTTTTTTTTAGATTGTGAGCCCTTTTGGGACAGGGAGCCTTTTAACTTTATTACTATTATTTGCCTGTAAACTGCTTTGTGAACTTTGTGTTGAAAGCGGTATATAAATATGATTGATTGATTGATTGATTCATAAGGGTGAATGGCCCTACAAAGGCAAGCAATTCCTGGCACATACACCCCAGCCCAAAATAACCTGCTCAAAAATTTCCAACCTGCACTCCGATTGATGCTTGGAGCATCCAGAAACTGCTACTTACTACCTCTACATTCCATTTAATTGTTGACAGGTTGACTGGCTGGGGTGTTATACTTTTATGATCCACTGGGTTTGGTTTTTTAAATTTTATTGTTGTGTTTTTAATTTTGTTTGAATATGTTGTTTTAATGTTCCTTTATAGTGTTTTTTAATGTTAAATTTTATAGTTTTATGTAATGCCGCCTTGAGTGCCTTCGGGCATAAAGGCGGGGTAAAAATCTTTTAAATAAATAATAAATAAATAAATACATTCCATTAAAGTTGCTCCAGCACACTCTGTGAACTATGAACATGCATGTTCATGTAAGTTTAAGCAAGCTTCCTCCTGTTTCTGCCCCTCCTCCTCCTGATCCCTTACTGAAAACTATTTGTGGATTCCTCAAAACTGTGTCAAAATTAAACAAAAGTGGTGTTATTTTTGTGAAATTGATCTAAATTGGTGTCGAACTTTCAAAAATAAGCAAAAGAAGTGGTTTTTTTAGTTTTGACCTTAATGTTTTATGTAGCATTTTCAGTAGAAATTCTCATTATTTAGCATTTTGTGTTGATCGCTGAAAAAAACCCATCCCTACAAATGGAAAGATTTTCTGATCCTACCTAGAGATTCCAGGGATCGAATTGAATTGCATTCATCTCTTACTATTCACTATTTATCATGCCAATTGTGTGATTAGAGTGTTGGGTTTGAACCAAGAAGCCCTAGATTTGTACTTAGAAGTTAGTTACATTGGACAATGGGATTTGTTCCCTAGTGTTTTTTGGGCAGAAGTTGGAACAGAGCATTGATTTGACAATTGATTCATTCATCCCAGGGATCCTTCTGAATTTCTCTTCCTTCAAAATTGTCTCCAGGGAATGAAGACCCATATTAACTCTTGTTTCTGTGCTTGCTCAGTTTGCCATGGCTTTTCATTCATTCAATCCATAGAATTATAGAGTTGGAAGGTATCTACAAGGTCATCTAGTCCAACCCCCTGCCTGTAGCAAGAAATCTTCCTAGAGCATCTCCAGCAGGTGCCTGTTGAGCCTCTGCTTGAAGAGCTCCAATCACCTCCCTCGGCAAAGTGTTCCACCGTCGAACCGCCCTGATCGTCAAGAAATTCTTCCTGATGTCCATCCAAAATCTCCTCTCTTGCAGTTTGTACCCACTAGACCTAGTTCTGCTCTCAGAGGCAGATGAGAACAAGTTTGTCCCTTCTTCTATATGACATCCCTTCAGGTATTTGAAGAGTGCTATCACATCTCCTCTTAGCTTTCCCCAAGCTAAACATACCACGTTCCCTCAACCTTTCCTCTTAGGACTTGTTTTCCAGCCCTCTGATCATTTTTGTTGCTCTTCTCTAAAGAGTAAAGCACGTATGGACTGCTCTCGGAGTCAGGGAGGATGGGGCATGTTTGTGCACTGGCCTCTCAGAGTGGTCCAAACATCCTTTACGGTGGCCCTTGTGCTGGCCTAACTGTGACTGCCTAACTCCAGGTTAGGATTGCTCTCTCTCTCTCTCTCTCTCTCTCTCACACACACACACACACACACACACACACACACACACACACACACACACAGAGAGAGAGAGAGAGAGAGAGAGAGAGAGAGAGAGAGAGATTTCATATAAATTGTGTGGCTTGTTCTCCAAGAAAACAAATAGAGTCATACTGAAAAAAAATCTCTGATTTTAGTTTCAAAGAGAGAAATCTGTTGTGATATGCTTTTTAAAAATACAGTGATCATAAAATATGATCATAAAATTGTGATCATTAATATGATGATTATGGGGAGGAGAATAAAAAATGTTGGGTTAATTGTGTAGCTTGGAAGTTCTCCTTTTATTGTTCTGTGTTTTTCTTTAACCAGTTCGGCAATCAGCCGGGAATAGCTGGGGGAATTGCTTACACCAGGTGCAGCTGTACTTAATAGTTGTGTTTATTGCTTTGCTTGTCATGATCTACTTAGACAGAGAGACTGAGAAATTGCCTGATGTCCCCACTGCTAATTTTCTGTAGCATCTCCTAGAACAGGGCAGCAAAACAACCTGCTTGTCCTTGGTGAATTTGGAAAATAACCTTTAGCAGTTTCCTTGGGTATATTCTTCTTTGGCTAACCTGCAGCAATGGATTGAATGGACTCCACTTTTTGACTCATAATGCAGGCCAGCTACTGGAGAAACTCCAAGACTAATCCATCCCAAGCTTGAAACTAGGCTGAAAAAAACAAGGAAGGCTCTGGATGGGTGAATTTTGTTGCTATATGCCAGGAAAATGGCAAAGCAATAAATGTGTTTCGAAACTATTTTGCATCTGGAGTAGTAAGGGTATTTGTGATAATAATTTGTGATATGATTAGTGATAAGGGATTCTTGGCCCTCTGACCACTACATCTTGTCTGTCCCAGGGTTCAATCCTAACCTGGAGTTAGGCAGGCACAGTTAGTCCAGCAAAGTTTGACCAGCACAAGGGCCACCATAAAGTATCTTTGGACCACTCTTGAAGTCCAGGGAGGATGGACAGAGTGGTCCAAACATGCTTTAGGGTGACCCTTATGCTGGCCAAACTTTGCTGGCCTAACTCCAGGTTAGGCTTGTACTTTTAGTCTCCACAGGGGACACTCAGGCACAAAGCCCAGTCAGACCAGTGATGAAATACTCAGTAGGAGGAGAGCCATCAGGCAGAGCAGAGCCTTGCCAAGCCAGCTTGTACCGGGTGCAAGGGAGTGGCAACAGGATGCAAGCATCTTGTTGTCTCATGTGCTCCCTGAGGCACCTGGTGGGCCGCTGTGAGATACAGGAAGCTGGACTAGATGGGCCTTTGGCCTGATCCAGCAGGGCTCTTCTTATGTTCTTATGTTCTTATGTAGCTGCGGTGACCCTTCCCCAAGAAGCAAGGGCACAGGTGCCTAACCCCACTCCGGCCCAGTTTAAGGCCAAGCCGACCACCTAAGTCACCCTTGCTGCCCCCTTGAAGGCTCCTTCTGGGAGACACCCATCCAAGGGCTCCCCCCTTGAGTCGCCCCTAGGGCACTATGGGTCACTGAGGCCCCGCTGCAATGGCCAAAGTGCTACAATATCCAAAGCTGCTCAGATCCAACAGTGCCAGAATGGAGCGTTCCACCGTAAAGCGTTACTGCTACTGAATGCCATCAGATACAATCAGGAGCCCAGAGCTGGAGCCTGAAGCCCAGACATAGTGATTATTACCAGGTCGGTGTTTCTTTTGGTGTCTTTCGGTACTGCTTACAACAACTGTGCAGTTTCCTTTGTACCTTGTCTTTTATTCTGCCATTCCGTTGACAAACCTTATGCCTATCCATTTTGCACAGGCAAGGAGCCTATAGAAAGCACGGTAAATCATGGAGCAAAAACGCTGACATAATCAGGGGTCATTTAGAAACGAAACACACACACACACACACACACACACACACACACACACCAAAAAAGAAGAAGCAATGAGATGAAAGCAGTTTCAACACAACCTGACACAGGAGCGACTCAGAACAAATGTACCCCTCGGTCCCAGCTCTTTGAGAGATGCAGTTTCCACCTACCTGTATAAATAAATCTACCAGGGGCTCCTTTGCAAAACTGTTTGGATTTGTACGACAAGGTGACTTCAACCACACCGGGAATGTGACGAGGTGGTGTCTGGACACGGATGGCATGCGGGGTTATCAGCTGGGAAGCATTGAGGAGAGAAAGAAATTTCCAACCCAGGTGGTAGCTTCTGGCTCACCAATTTTAATGGTGGGGGCAGAGGGGGAAGAATATAAGAAAGCAGAATTATCTGGGTTGCTCCCTGAAGTCTGTGCAACATGTATTTGTGGCTAGAATATGTCGTTTCAAAAAGGGGGTTCTTCCTAAAATCCATGTTATCTGAACTTCACTCTTGATTTGGCAGTTTCAGAGCGCAATCCTAACCTGGAGTTAGGCCAGCATAGTTAGGCCAGCAAAGTTTGGCTGGCACAAGGGACACTGTAAAGCATGTTCGGACCACTCTCGGTGGCAGAGACAGGCACACAGACGTGCTCCAGTCTCCCTGACTCCGAGAATGGTCCAAACATACTTTACAGTGGCCCTTGTGCTGGTCAAACTTTGCTGGCCTAACTGTACTGGCCTAACTCTAAGTGAGGATTGCGCTTCTCAGGCACATATTGCTGAGGATAAGTTGCAAGAAACTTATCCGTTGATGCTGTCATCTGAATCTTAAATTCTGAGAAAGAATAAATACGCAATAGCAATAAGAAATGGAAAAAAAAAGAGAAGCTATTTTTTTTGGCTCTGAGTTAAGAACAGCTTGGGAAGTGGAAAGCAAGCTTGCCTACCTCACTCCATACAAGCATCGTTCCAAACACAACCTGCAGGCCATCAAAGAAATTATCTCCGATAATTATCACCATTGCTCCACCAGTGGTCCAGCCTTCACTCGGACTGATGGCTTTGATGCAGGGAGTGGCTGAAGGAAGAAAACAACATAAAAACAAAGGTTAGTTTTCTGGCATATATTGTGTGCTGTTTCAAGGCTCTCCTTGATCGTTTTAGGATGCAATCCTAACCTGGAGTTAGGCCGGCACAGTTAAAGTATGTTTGGACCACTCTTGGAGTCAGAGAGTCCAGCACACAGACATGTGCCACCCTTCCTGACTCTGAGGGTGGCCCAAACGCCACTCCCTTGTATCTGGTATTCTGAGGTAAATTTATGAGGTAAAATTCTGAGGTAAATGTGAGGTAAATAAAACAAAGTTTGGCCGGCACAAGGGACACTGTGAACTATGTCTGGACCACTCTCGGAGTCAGAGAGGCCAGCACACAGACATGCGCCACCCTCCCTGACTCCGAGAGTGGTCCAAAGGTGCTTTACAGTGTCTCTTGTGCCAGCCAAACAGTTTTGGAACAACTGGCTTAGAGGGTTGGTCTGGGAATGAGGAATCCAGGAGCAAATCTGCCCTCAGCCATGAAGCTGATTGGTTGATTGCACCATTTAAAAACAGGGAGGAAAGTTTGAGAGATTTGTCCCGGAGAAGTTCTGCTCCTCTTATCGGTGCTCATTTGCTTCCCCTTGAAGATGTGCAGGCATTCTGTTTTGGGAAGAACACTGACATTCGCTTTGTGTGAAAAGCACAGATACCTTCTGAGAAATGTCTCTTATTTGGTTTCTCCAGAAAATGCTCAAATGAAAAATCAAGTCCTTGGAAATAACCCAGAGACTCTCTTTGAAAATGTCTTCTATCAAAGCACACCTAAAATCCACTCACCACCTCAAATAATGACACGAATGGAAAAAAAAAATATTGTTCCTTTTTCTATGGATGTTCATAAGTCGCCTGTTCAGCATGGACAATTTTTGCCATTAAAGTCTAAGAGACCCAACTGAAGCTTGTAGGCTACAAACTGCATCCATAACTCTGAAATTATTTCAGCCATACTTCTTTGTGTCCTAGAAAATTGTTCTAGAGTAGCAGTCTCCACACTGGAGTCCGCTACAATGTTAAAGCTCCGCAGTGCAACCTGCACTTACTGTTACTTAACTGCTTCTTTACCCGGTGGGTAATTAATCTGTGGAACTCCTTGCCACAGGAGGTAGTGATATCATCTGGCCTGGGTTTAAAAGGGGTTTGGACATCGTGGGCTATAGGCCATGGTGGGTGGTGCTTACATGAGAGATAGGCTACGTCAGAATGCCAAGTGCAAGGGAGTGGCAACAGGATGCAGGCATCTTGTTGTCCTGTGTGCTCCCTGAGGCATCTGGTGGGCCACTGTGTGATACAGGAAGCTGGACTAGATGGGCTCAGCAGGGCTCTTCTTATGTTCTTATGCTCTGCCGCAGAGCACAGAAACAGCCATGCCTCCATTTCCCTCTCCTCATTTTGTTATCCACTTCGCCCCCCAAGTTGAAACTTTGATTGTAAACTCCTCAGGGCAGAGACTGTCTCTCTTGCACGCTGCAACACGGTTTGCTCTTGGCGGAGCTACTGAAATAATACATAATCTAGAGAGAAATCAAGTAATGGAAAAATAAATGTCAAAATAACTGGCTCTGTTGATGGCTTGAAGAACTTGGGAATTTATCCCTGCATTTATTCCAGCCTTACGACAACATAATTTTCATAATGTCTCCGTTTTATGGGCCAGAGAGGGTGTCTTGCTTCTCCCGCGTTCCTCTCAAATGGTCAAGGCCTCCGGACTCCCCATCCCATCAAGATCCCAATATGATTTTCCAGTCCATAAGCAAAGTCAATCCATCACTCCATTCCCAATGTTGACAAGGTCAGAGGTGGCAGGGAGCATTGGCAGCGCTCCAAAAATACGAGACTCCTTTGAACAGCCAGTCAATCACATTCAATCTGTCAAGGAAAAAACTGGAAGGGTTCCTACATTTGGAATCTTGGGAGTTTCCGTCTACCATTTCACTGCCCGCTGGGGGAGAATTAACACTGCTCGGAATTCTTTACTGATTCAATCATTTTCTTCCAGTTCATTAATTCTCCTTTAGGTTGATGCAGGGCACATTTCTGAAGGGAAGGGGTGCAACAAAACACTCTAATGAAACAATAGACGAACTTGTCTCTTCTCGTAATGTCACAAAGCCTCCTCACTTTCACTAGCCGTGAGGACAGGGCCAAGAGGGGCTTCTCTAGTTATTTTTAACTGGTGCCAGAATGGGGCTGGAGAGAGTGGAGGCGATTATCCAATTTGAAGCTTAGCAGATCCAACGATTTGTAATTGCTTGAAAATACAGCCTGCAGATGAGGGGTGATTCCTTGCTTAGCCAAACAAACTAAAATCAATTAGTGTCAGTTTCCTTCCCCGCATTGTTATGCTTTGCGCAGTTTGTTTAAGGGAACGGCTGACACTTTTTCATACACAACTCGCGCTGTTACATTTCTGTTTAACTGAGATGTCATGTCGCTTGATTTGCTCGAAATCAAGTCAAGCCCAGCGGAGCAAAAAAGCCTGACATTCTCCTGCGAGAACATTCGGCATGTCACCAACCGGCTCCTCCATCCTGGAAGAGCAATTAGAAAGCACAAGGGCCATCGTCCCTGACTCCGAGAGTGGTCCAAACATACTTTATGGTGTGCCAGACAAACTTTGCTGGCCTAACTGGGCCGGCCTAACTCCAGGTTAGGATTGCGCTCTCAAGACATTGCACAAATTGCCCAAGCTCTAAGAGTCGATGCCTTTTTGCAGAATGAGGGGAATATCAATTTAGGCCTGGCAACGACATTGCAAAAAAGTGAAGTTTGAAATTAACATCAGGATCCCTGGCATGGAGGAATATCTGAGGATTTGCAGGAGAAGCCACAAGGCGAAATTTCACAGAGGGTTTCTGTACATCACCTGAAAAGTTTAGCCATGCTGCACAATTAACAGCCCAATCCTATCCCCAATACCAGGGACTTTTCCATCCTTTTTGTCTTACGGCACACTAAAAAGATGCTAAAGTTTCCTTGGCGCACCATTAGTTTATCAACAATTGCTGCCAGAGGGGGGAGGGGGGGTTCACACCCCCTAATAACCCTACTAATACATGACTCTCCCCCAGTCTCATGTGGCACATCTGTAGACAATTCGTGGCACACCAATATGCCGTGGCATAGCGGTTGAAAATCACTGCCCACACATTGCACGCTATAGTGGGGGAATAGTCTGCAGGCAGTAAGTCTTCTTTATATTCAAGCTTGCTATCTGCGAATTGGCTTATCTGTGAGGAGCAGAATTCTTCGTTATCTGTGCCTCTGTCCTTGTTATCCACTATGCAAAGACCTTCCAAAGGCTGCAGGGACCTTCAGAATGGCACCTGCGACCAGCGATGACCCCTTTAAAATGGCTGGCAGAAGCATCCAGCAGCCATGTTTATGGGGTCCATGCTGGTCGCAGGTGCCATTCTGAAGATCCCTGGTGGCACAGTCAGAAAGGCCCTCTCAGATGACCTAAGAGTACACGGAGGATTATATGGAAGGAGGCAGTCTCACAAATGCCGTGGACCCAAGCCATAAAGGATAATATCCAGGTATATTTTTAAAAGTCCCCCCCCCCCCAAAAAAAAACTTTTGAAAAGCAAAATAGGAAATGTGATTGGCTAAGTAAGGCATGTGGTGGCGCTGTGGGTTAAACCGCTGAGCGGTTGAGCTTG
>JAJKFI010000062.1:1782213-1802356 GCA_029204185.1 Lerista edwardsae | reverse complement strand
CAAGCTCAACCGCTCAGCGGTTTAACCCACAGCGCCACCACATGCCTTACTTAGCCAATCACATTTCCTATTTTGCTTTTCAAAAGTTTTTTTTTGGGGGGGGGGGGACTTTTAAAAATATACCTGGATATTATCCTTTATGGCTTGGGTCCACGGCATTTGTGAGACTGCCTCCTTCCATATAATCCTCCGTGTACTCTTAGGTCATCTGAGAGGGCCTTTCTGACTGTGCCACCAGGGATCTTCAGAATGGCACCTGCGACCAGCATGGACCCCATAAACATGGCTGCTGGATGCTTCTGCCAGCCATTTTAAAGGGGTCATCGCTGGTCGCAGGTGCCATTCTGAAGGTCCCTGCAGCCTTTGGAAGGTCTTTGCATAGTGGATAACAAGGACAGAGGCACAGATAACGAAGAATTCTGCTCCTCACAGATAAGCCAATTCGCAGATAGCAAGCTTGAATATAAAGAAGACTTACTGCCTGCAGACTATTCCCCCACTATAGCGTGCAATGTGTGGGCAGTGATTTTCAACCGCTATGCCACGGCATATTGGTGTGCCACGAATTGTCTACAGATGTGCCACATGAGACTGGGGGAGAGTCATGTATTAGTAGGGTTATTAGGGGGTGTGAACCCCCCCTCCCCCCTCTGGCAGCAATTGTTGATAAACTAATGGTGCGCCAAGGAAACTTTAGCATCTTTTTAGTGTGCCGTAAGACAAAAAGGATGGAAAAGTCCCTGGTATTGGGGATAGGATTGGGCTGTTAATTGTGCAGCATGGCTAAACTTTTCAGGTGATGTACAGAAACCCTCTGTGAAATTTCGCCTTGTGGCTTCTCCTGCAAATCCTCAGATATTCCTCCATGCCAGGGATCCTGATGTTAATTTCAAACTTCACTTTTTTGCAATGTCGTTGCCAGGCCTAAATTGATATTCCCCTCATTCTGCAAAAAGGCATCGACTCTTAGAGCTTGGGCAATTTGTGCAATGTCTTGAGAGCGCAATCCTAACCTGGAGTTAGGCCGGCCCAGTTAGGCCAGCAAAGTTTGTCTGGCACACCATAAAGTATGTTTGGACCACTCTCGGAGTCAGGGACGATGGCCCTTGTGCTTTCTAATTGCTCTTCCAGGATGGAGGAGCCGGTTGGTGACATGCCGAATGTTCTCGCAGGAGAATGTCAGGCTTTTTTGCTCCGCTGGGCTTGACTTGATTTCGAGCAAATCAAGCGACATGACATCTCAGTTAAACAGAAATGTAACAGCGCGAGTTGTGTATGAAAAAGTGTCAGCCGTTCCCTTAAACAAACTGCGCAAAGCATAACAATGCGGGGAAGGAAACTGACACTAATTGATTTTAGTTTGTTTGGCTAAGCAAGGAATCACCCCTCATCTGCAGGCTGTATTTTCAAGCAATTACAAATCGTTGGATCTGCTAAGCTTCAAATTGGATAATCGCCTCCACTCTCTCCAGCCCCATTCTGGCACCAGTTAAAAATAACTAGAGAAGCCCCTCTTGGCCCTGTCCTCACGGCTAGTGAAAGTGAGGAGGCTTTGTGACATTACGAGAAGAGACAAGTTCGTCTATTGTTTCATTAGAGTGTTTTGTTGCACCCCTTCCCTTCAGAAATGTGCCCTGCATCAACCTAAAGGAGAATTAATGAACTGGAAGAAAATGATTGAATCAGTAAAGAATTCCGAGCAGTGTTAATTCTCCCCCAGCGGGCAGTGAAATGGTAGACGGAAACTCCCAAGATTCCAAATGTAGGAACCCTTCCAGTTTTTTCCTTGACAGATTGAATGTGATTGACTGGCTGTTCAAAGGAGTCTCGTATTTTTGGAGCGCTGCCAATGCTCCCTGCCACCTCTGACCTTGTCAACATTGGGAATGGAGTGATGGATTGACTTTGCTTATGGACTGGAAAATCATATTGGGATCTTGATGGGATGGGGAGTCCGGAGGCCTTGACCATTTGAGAGGAACGCGGGAGAAGCAAGACACCCTCTCTGGCCCATAAAACGGAGACATTATGAAAATTATGTTGTCGTAAGGCTGGAATAAATGCAGGGATAAATTCCCAAGTTCTTCAAGCCATCAACAGAGCCAGTTATTTTGACATTTATTTTTCCATTACTTGATTTCTCTCTAGATTATGTATTATTTCAGTAGCTCCGCCAAGAGCAAACCGTGTTGCAGCGTGCAAGAGAGACAGTCTCTGCCCTGAGGAGTTTACAATCAAAGTTTCAACTTGGGGGGCGAAGTGGATAACAAAATGAGGAGAGGGAAATGGAGGCATGGCTGTTTCTGTGCTCTGCGGCAGAGCATAAGAACATAAGAAGAGCCCTGCTGAGCCCATCTAGTCCAGCTTCCTGTATCACACAGTGGCCCACCAGATGCCTCAGGGAGCACACAGGACAACAAGATGCCTGCATCCTGTTGCCACTCCCTTGCACTTGGCATTCTGACGTAGCCTATCTCTCATGTAAGCACCACCCACCATGGCCTATAGCCCACGATGTCCAAACCCCTTTTAAACCCAGGCCAGATGATATCACTACCTCCTGTGGCAAGGAGTTCCACAGATTAATTACCCACCGGGTAAAGAAGCAGTTAAGTAACAGTAAGTGCAGGTTGCACTGCGGAGCTTTAACATTGTAGCGGACTCCAGTGTGGAGACTGCTACTCTAGAACAATTTTCTAGGACACAAAGAAGTATGGCTGAAATAATTTCAGAGTTATGGATGCAGTTTGTAGCCTACAAGCTTCAGTTGGGTCTCTTAGACTTTAATGGCAAAAATTGTCCATGCTGAACAGGCGACTTATGAACATCCATAGAAAAAGGAACAATATTTTTTTTTTCCATTCGTGTCATTATTTGAGGTGGTGAGTGGATTTTAGGTGTGCTTTGATAGAAGACATTTTCAAAGAGAGTCTCTGGGTTATTTCCAAGGACTTGATTTTTCATTTGAGCATTTTCTGGAGAAACCAAATAAGAGACATTTCTCAGAAGGTATCTGTGCTTTTCACACAAAGCGAATGTCAGTGTTCTTCCCAAAACAGAATGCCTGCACATCTTCAAGGGGAAGCAAATGAGCACCGATAAGAGGAGCAGAACTTCTCCGGGACAAATCTCTCAAACTTTCCTCCCTGTTTTTAAATGGTGCAATCAACCAATCAGCTTCATGGCTGAGGGCAGATTTGCTCCTGGATTCCTCATTCCCAGACCAACCCTCTAAGCCAGTTGTTCCAAAACTGTTTGGCTGGCACAAGAGACACTGTAAAGCACCTTTGGACCACTCTCGGAGTCAGGGAGGGTGGCGCATGTCTGTGTGCTGGCCTCTCTGACTCCGAGAGTGGTCCAGACATAGTTCACAGTGTCCCTTGTGCCGGCCAAACTTTGTTTTATTTACCTCACATTTACCTCAGAATTTTACCTCATAAATTTACCTCAGAATACCAGATACAAGGGAGTGGCGTTTGGGCCACCCTCAGAGTCAGGAAGGGTGGCACATGTCTGTGTGCTGGACTCTCTGACTCCAAGAGTGGTCCAAACATACTTTAACTGTGCCGGCCTAACTCCAGGTTAGGATTGCATCCTAAAACGATCAAGGAGAGCCTTGAAACAGCACACAATATATGCCAGAAAACTAACCTTTGTTTTTATGTTGTTTTCTTCCTTCAGCCACTCCCTGCATCAAAGCCATCAGTCCGAGTGAAGGCTGGACCACTGGTGGAGCAATGGTGATAATTATCGGAGATAATTTCTTTGATGGCCTGCAGGTTGTGTTTGGAACGATGCTTGTATGGAGTGAGGTAGGCAAGCTTGCTTTCCACTTCCCAAGCTGTTCTTAACTCAGAGCCAAAAAAAATAGCTTCTCTTTTTTTTTCCATTTCTTATTGCTATTGCGTATTTATTCTTTCTCAGAATTTAAGATTCAGATGACAGCATCAACGGATAAGTTTCTTGCAACTTATCCTCAGCAATATGTGCCTGAGAAGCGCAATCCTCACTTAGAGTTAGGCCAGTACAGTTAGGCCAGCAAAGTTTGACCAGCACAAGGGCCACTGTAAAGTATGTTTGGACCATTCTCGGAGTCAGGGAGACTGGAGCACGTCTGTGTGCCTGTCTCTGCCACCGAGAGTGGTCCGAACATGCTTTACAGTGTCCCTTGTGCCAGCCAAACTTTGCTGGCCTAACTATGCTGGCCTAACTCCAGGTTAGGATTGCGCTCTGAAACTGCCAAATCAAGAGTGAAGTTCAGATAACATGGATTTTAGGAAGAACCCCCTTTTTGAAACGACATATTCTAGCCACAAATACATGTTGCACAGACTTCAGGGAGCAACCCAGATAATTCTGCTTTCTTATATTCTTCCCCCTCTGCCCCCACCATTAAAATTGGTGAGCCAGAAGCTACCACCTGGGTTGGAAATTTCTTTCTCTCCTCAATGCTTCCCAGCTGATAACCCCGCATGCCATCCGTGTCCAGACACCACCTCGTCACATTCCCGGTGTGGTTGAAGTCACCTTGTCGTACAAATCCAAACAGTTTTGCAAAGGAGCCCCTGGTAGATTTATTTATACAGGTAGGTGGAAACTGCATCTCTCAAAGAGCTGGGACCGAGGGGTACATTTGTTCTGAGTCGCTCCTGTGTCAGGTTGTGTTGAAACTGCTTTCATCTCATTGCTTCTTCTTTTTTGGTGTGTGTGTGTGTGTGTGTGTGTGTGTGTGTGTGTGTTTCGTTTCTAAATGACCCCTGATTATGTCAGCGTTTTTGCTCCATGATTTACCGTGCTTTCTATAGGCTCCTTGCCTGTGCAAAATGGATAGGCATAAGGTTTGTCAACGGAATGGCAGAATAAAAGACAAGGTACAAAGGAAACTGCACAGTTGTTGTAAGCAGTACCGAAAGACACCAAAAGAAACACCGACCTGGTAATAATCACTATGTCTGGGCTTCAGGCTCCAGCTCTGGGCTCCTGATTGTATCTGATGGCATTCAGTAGCAGTAACGCTTTACGGTGGAACGCTCCATTCTGGCACTGTTGGATCTGAGCAGCTTTGGATATTGTAGCACTTTGGCCATTGCAGCGGGGCCTCAGTGACCCATAGTGCCCTAGGGGCGACTCAAGGGGGGAGCCCTTGGATGGGTGTCTCCCAGAAGGAGCCTTCAAGGGGGCAGCAAGGGTGACTTAGGTGGTTGGCTTGGCCTTAAACTGGGCCGGAGTGGGGTTAGGCACCTGTGCCCTTGCTTCTTGGGGAAGGGTCACCGCAGCTACATAAGAACATAAGAACATAAGAAGAGCCCTGCTGGATCAGGCCAAAGGCCCATCTAGTCCAGCTTCCTGTATCTCACAGCGGCCCACCAGGTGCCTCAGGGAGCACATGAGACAACAAGATGCTTGCATCCTGTTGCCACTCCCTTGCACCCGGTACAAGCTGGCTTGGCAAGGCTCTGCTCTGCCTGATGGCTCTCCTCCTACTGAGTATTTCATCACTGGTCTGACTGGGCTTTGTGCCTGAGTGTCCCCTGTGGAGACTAAAAGTACAAGCCTAACCTGGAGTTAGGCCAGCAAAGTTTGGCCAGCATAAGGGTCACCCTAAAGCATGTTTGGACCACTCTGTCCATCCTCCCTGGACTTCAAGAGTGGTCCAAAGATACTTTATGGTGGCCCTTGTGCTGGTCAAACTTTGCTGGACTAACTGTGCCTGCCTAACTCCAGGTTAGGATTGAACCCTGGGACAGACAAGATGTAGTGGTCAGAGGGCCAAGAATCCCTTATCACTAATCATATCACAAATTATTATCACAAATACCCTTACTACTCCAGATGCAAAATAGTTTCGAAACACATTTATTGCTTTGCCATTTTCCTGGCATATAGCAACAAAATTCACCCATCCAGAGCCTTCCTTGTTTTTTTCAGCCTAGTTTCAAGCTTGGGATGGATTAGTCTTGGAGTTTCTCCAGTAGCTGGCCTGCATTATGAGTCAAAAAGTGGAGTCCATTCAATCCATTGCTGCAGGTTAGCCAAAGAAGAATATACCCAAGGAAACTGCTAAAGGTTATTTTCCAAATTCACCAAGGACAAGCAGGTTGTTTTGCTGCCCTGTTCTAGGAGATGCTACAGAAAATTAGCAGTGGGGACATCAGGCAATTTCTCAGTCTCTCTGTCTAAGTAGATCATGACAAGCAAAGCAATAAACACAACTATTAAGTACAGCTGCACCTGGTGTAAGCAATTCCCCCAGCTATTCCCGGCTGATTGCCGAACTGGTTAAAGAAAAACACAGAACAATAAAAGGAGAACTTCCAAGCTACACAATTAACCCAACATTTTTTATTCTCCTCCCCATAATCATCATATTAATGATCACAATTTTATGATCATATTTTATGATCACTGTATTTTTAAAAAGCATATCACAACAGATTTCTCTCTTTGAAACTAAAATCAGAGATTTTTTTTCAGTATGACTCTATTTGTTTTCTTGGAGAACAAGCCACACAATTTATATGAAATCTCTCTCTCTCTCTCTCTCTCTCTCTCTCTCTCTCTCTCTGTGTGTGTGTGTGTGTGTGTGTGTGTGTGTGTGTGTGTGTGTGTGTGTGAGAGAGAGAGAGAGAGAGAGAGAGAGCAATCCTAACCTGGAGTTAGGCAGTCACAGTTAGGCCAGCACAAGGGCCACCGTAAAGGATGTTTGGACCACTCTCAGAGAGGCCAGTGCACAAACGTGCCCCATCCTCCCTGACTCCGAGAGCAGTCCATACGTGCTTTACTCTTTAGAGAAGAGCAACAAAAATGATCAGAGGGCTGGAAAACAAGTCCTAAGAGGAAAGGTTGAGGGAACGTGGTATGTTTAGCTTGGGGAAAGCTAAGAGGAGATGTGATAGCACTCTTCAAATACCTGAAGGGATGTCATATAGAAGAAGGGACAAACTTGTTCTCATCTGCCTCTGAGAGCAGAACTAGGTCTAGTGGGTACAAACTGCAAGAGAGGAGATTTTGGATGGACATCAGGAAGAATTTCTTGACGATCAGGGCGGTTCGACGGTGGAACACTTTGCCGAGGGAGGTGATTGGAGCTCTTCAAGCAGAGGCTCAACAGGCACCTGCTGGAGATGCTCTAGGAAGATTTCTTGCTACAGGCAGGGGGTTGGACTAGATGACCTTGTAGATACCTTCCAACTCTATAATTCTATGGATTGAATGAATGAAAAGCCATGGCAAACTGAGCAAGCACAGAAACAAGACTGTGTAATATGGGTCTTCATTCCCTGGAGACAATTTTGAAGGAAGAGAAATTCAGAAGGATCCCTGGGATGAATGAATCAATTGTCAAATCAATGCTCTGTTCCAACTTCTGCCCAAAAAACACTAGGGAACAAATCCCATTGTCCAATGTAACTAACTTCTAAGTACAAATCTAGGGCTTCTTGGTTCAAACCCAACACTCTAATCACACAATTGGCATGATAAATAGTGAATAGTAAGAGATGAATGCAATTCAATTCGATCCCTGGAATCTCTAGGTAGGATCAGAAAATCTTTCCATTTGTAGGGATGGGTTTTTTTCAGCGATCAACACAAAATGCTAAATAATGAGAATTTCTACTGAAAATGCTACATAAAACATTAAGGTCAAAACTAAAAAAAACCACTTCTTTTGCTTATTTTTGAAAGTTCGACACCAATTTAGATCAATTTCACAAAAATAACACCACTTTTGTTTAATTTTGACACAGTTTTGAGGAATCCACAAATAGTTTTCAGTAAGGGATCAGGAGGAGGAGGGGCAGAAACAGGAGGAAGCTTGCTTAAACTTACATGAACATGCATGTTCATAGTTCACAGAGTGTGCTGGAGCAACTTTAATGGAATGTATTTATTTATTTATTATTTATTTAAAAGATTTTTACCCCGCCTTTATGCCCGAAGGCACTCAAGGCGGCATTACATAAAACTATAAAATTTAACATTAAAAAACACTATAAAGGAACATTAAAACAACATATTCAAACAAAATTAAAAACACAACAATAAAATTTAAAAAACCAAACCCAGTGGATCATAAAAGTATAACACCCCAGCCAGTCAACCTGTCAACAATTAAATGGAATGTAGAGGTAGTAAGTAGCAGTTTCTGGATGCTCCAAGCATCAATCGGAGTGCAGGTTGGAAATTTTTGAGCAGGTTATTTTGGGCTGGGGTGTATGTGCCAGGAATTGCTTGCCTTTGTAGGGCCATTCACCCTTATGAATCAATCAATCAATCAATCATATTTATATACCGCTTTCAACACAAAGTTCACAAAGCAGTTTACAGGCAAATAATAGTAATAAAGTTAAAAGGCTCCCTGTCCCAAAAGGGCTCACAATCTAAAAAAAAGTACAGAACACCCCCAGCAACAGCCATGAGAAAAGATGCGCAGGGGTGAAGAGGGACAAGTACTCTCCCCCTGCTAAATATAAGAGGAACATCACTTGAAAAAGTGCCTCTTGCCCAAATAGCAGGGGTTATGTATTGCACTTTGTTCAATTTGCAACAAAAAATTTGGATTTAAAACACACAACACCGCAATTTGCTATTTTAATCGAGAAATTTTGGAAAAAAAATATCACCAAAAAACCCACCCCTAACCATTTGAAACCCTGGAGAGCCATCAACACTCGGTGTAAACCATGTTGAACTCAAGGGATCAAGAGATCCAGAACCAGGTTCAATTTGCCATGCCCAAGACCTTCTCCGCAAAGGCAACCGCTGAATCCAGAATTACTCTTTGCCAGCTTGTGGCGATAAATCAGGCTGCCCCTGCTAAAGATCAGAGAAGAATTCTTCAATATTTAATGCCAAATCCAATATTCAATTCATGTTCAGACTGATTAGGCATTAGCTGAACAAGAACAGCATTGAGACAGCTTGTTTGAAGAGGAGAGAGCTATAAACTGTTAAAAAGACAACTATAAAAATTAAAGATAAATTCCAAGGGTAAATCTAAATGTCACAGTGGGAGCTGTTATCGGCGCGCATATGTTCCCTGTAATGGGTATTTATAATAGGTTACTGCAAAGTATTCCACGTCAGAGCTGCTGTAGTTAAGGATCCGTCAGCAACTGCTGTGTATGCTCGTTCCTGAGGCTGCCACGCAGCGGCCACCAGAGAAATATGCCCATCGCCAAACCTCTGGTCATTGTTTTGTGTGGTGCTGGTGATATAGTGATGTACAGGAGCTCATCACGGCACTAGCTCAATCCTATCCCCTGCTAGCCCATAGGACACAGCAGCTCCACCAGGGCCAGCTCCTGGAGTTTCAGGGCCCACTGTGGGGCATTCCCTCCCTTTGAGGACCCCACTCACCATACAGCCACGGCCACAAGAAGAGTGCCCATGGGATGGATAGAGTGAACAGAGGGATGTTCTTTTCCCTCTCACAACACCAGAACCAGGTGGGACATCCCCTAAAATTGAGGGTTGGGAGAGTTAGAATGGATAAAAGGAAATATTTTTTTAAGCAGCGGGTCATTACTCTGTGGAACTCCTTGCCACAGGAGGTGGTGATGGCATCTGGCCTAGGTGCCTTTCAAAGGGGATTGGGCAGATTGCTGGAGGAAAAGTCCATGGTGGGTTTTGCAACCTTCTTACGTTTGAAGTAGGCTACTTCAGCATATATAGCGGGCACAGATCCGAGTAGCCCATAGGCACAGCGGGTGCCTACTCGGGGGCAAGGGGACGAATGTGCCCTTGCCCCATGGAGGCTCTAGCCTGCTCCCCAGCTGTGCTGGATACAGAGCAAGCCTGCAGGCCTGTTCCAGCGCAGTTTAGGATTGTGCCATTGAGCCTATCATTTCTTTGAATACTAAATGTGAATATTTCCTTTTGACAATTGTTGATAAATGTGTACGTTCAAAAAAGCAGATCACCGTTTAGTTATGATCCTTTGGCTTGACCCAAGACATATATGTGATTTAAGCTTTTCGGCTGACAAGCAAGGACAGAAATGGCACATAATGATATAGACGATCTCAGGAGGATTCTGACAAATTCTCACGATTATTGGAGCAAGTCCTCTACCCTGTTCCCAAATGGGAAATAGACTCTGTAGCCGTTGAAATGTGTATTGCTAAACCCCTTACGAGGTCCAGAATGGTTCCCAGTTGGCAGAAAGAGACATACTAAGTATAGCCAAGTCTAAATTCTCAGGTCTAAGGCTTTCTCTGCTCAACTCTCATTGGATTCAGTCTCACAATATTTATACTCTGTGACACACCGTAATCATTTCATTAAAGCACATTTCACCGGAAACAATGCCTTGTGCAAGAGATGTTGCAAGCATTCTACCAGGGGAACGTGAAACATGGATCTTTTTTCCTCCAACGTCTGCATGCAACATTGAGATAAACGGGAACGTGCCTGCAAGAGTTTGAACCTCTGTTTGCAAAACAACTGTGTACACAGATTTTTTTTTTGATTTGACCCTTTGAGAACCTTTGCCATTGCCATTGTATGGTTTATTGTATTAGCTAAAAGCCTTCACAATCAAAATTTAAATACAAAATCCAAATTCGAAATCAAAATACAAACATTTATAAAATTCAATGGAATATAGGCAATGATGTACAAACATCATACAAAGATCAATGAATTCTGTTAAGAACAAAATTAAATTAAACACAAGCAACAAATACCCTTCAAATTAAGGAATCTCCTTTGCAGTCTACTGCAATATCTCCCAAATAATTGGCAAGAATGATTCTGGCAGCTTTAGCAAACAGCGCTGTTCTATAGGGTCACAATCAGAAAGTAGCCAGCACAATTTCACAAGAGGACTCTCCCTTGTAAAGTAGCCAAAATAGGGTTCAAAAATCTTACCCTAGGATTTTGATAAAGCTGGCAATAGAACAGATAGTGTACAATGTCCTCAATCTGTCCTACTCCACAAATGCAGAATCTTAAGTGCCCGGGAATGGACAAATATCTGCCATCTAAGACGGCAGTTGGCATAGTTTGAAAGCGCAATTCGGTAAACGCCTTTCTCAGGGAAACAAAAGCAAGTGAATGTAAGTATTGTGCTCTCAGATGGTTTGCTTTCAAGAGAGAGAACCTTTGCAAAGTGGCTGATGCTCACAAAGGTGGGCGCATTTGGGCCTGTGTGAGAAAATCTGACACGTTCTTCCTACCTCCAATTTCAGCTTTAAATGAGCCTACCATTGACTATGGTTTTCAAAGACTCCAGAAAGTAATCCCAAGGCATCCTGGTGACCCAGAGCGACTAGCCAAGGTAAGAGGTTTCTTGGTCTTTTCACCATAGGCTGTCATTTCCTTGGTTTTGTGTTTTGTTTTGTTTTCTGGAACATTCTGGAGAAAAGGAAATATTTTTTTACCCAGCAGGTCATTAATCTGTGGAACTCCTTGCCATAGGAGGTGGTGATGGTGGTGATAGAAGAACATTAGTGCTTCACACTCCCCCGAATTTACCCACCCAACTTTGTCAACCCAAGATTCCCATTGACTCTTCCCCCCCCCCCGGAGTATTACTCTCTATTCCTCAGAGTGAGATGATAAGATGAGCTAGCAGAATTTAGTACTATTCCAGGCACGTTTTGGAAAGGAAATGGCACCCTCCATGTAGCACACTGTGGGCGCAATCCTAACCTGGAATTAGGCCAGCACAGTGAGGCCAGCAAAGTTTGGCCAGCACAAGGGACACCGTAAAGTGTGTTTGGACCACACTCGGAGTCAGAGGCCAGCACACAGACGTGTGCAACCATTTTCCAATCAATAGTCCCTGATTTAGTAGGGGCTGTGCCTCAACATGAAGCTTTTAGATTAGTTAAAAAGAAGCTTCTTGAAAAGTATTAATCTACTTTGAGGACTGAGGCTAATAAATATTGCTCTCCTCTTTTTCACCATATAGAAGTCAAAGTTGGTCAGGTTCCTGGCTATCTGTATCTACTAGAAAATGTTAGTGAGCGGAGAGCAATGACTCTGGCCAGATGCAATGTCCTTCCATCTAAATAAAAGTACTTTGGGGCCGTTACAATGGAGTTAGATATGTTGATAGACTGTGCCCGTGTGATCTAGGAGTTGTTGAGATGCTTGAACATTTATTTTTTTATTGTCCACTGCATGTAAGGAGCAGAGAACATTTTTATTTCCTCTTTTAAATAAGTATTTTTTAATTCCAGAAGAGTGTAGTTTGTCCACTTTATTTGCTGTTCAGGATGATGTATTCATTAAGCAATTAGCCTTATTTATAGCCAATTTGGTTAAGGTGAATTCACTCTGTTAGTGATACTGGGACTGTTAAAGTTGTTTTTGGTGATACAAGAATGCTTCTAGTGTGACTTTCGAATATTCCTTGTTTGTTATCTGTAGATTGTTACATTTTCTTTTCTTTCTATATGCCAATAAAGGTTTATTCATTCATTCACTCATTCATTCATTTTCCAATCACAAAGGGAATCAGAAAGGGGGAAAAAAAGCCTATTTACAATCTGTCCGAGACCCACTGGGTGTGATATCATGGCGGAAGTGCCGTCATTGTGACACCAGACCCTGCAGCTTTCCTACGAATGCAGCAACACGTTGGGTTATTTCTCAGCCATTTTCCAATAGCAAAGGGAATCAGAAGGCGAAAAAAAGCCTTGACACAAGCAAAACAACCACACAGCCCTCTCCCTTTCCAAGATCCCATCCTCCCATATTTTCAATATGGCTGCCCCAGGTGCTTTATGACCCATCTGAAATTGGCTTGTGACCCACTGGTGGGTCCCGACCCACAGTTTGGGAACCACTGAGCTACCTTATTCACCTGAAACGAAAACGTCAACTCATGGGCAATCGTGCAGTGTAATGTGCGTTAAGTAAACCTATTTTTGCGCGCCTTCTGCAGGCTCTCCAGTCACCCGCTTGACCATGGCATGCAGCATATCCTCCATTGGGCGGCTGCGCACTGTAACATGACGGGAGGATGGGACTGGGCTGTCAGATTGTGATTGTGAGCCAGGCAAGATGCTTAAAGGGCACAGGCACTGTCTCAGGCTGCAATCCTACACCCACTTTTCTGGGAGTAAGCCCCATTGTACATAATGGGACTTACTTCTGAGTAGGCAGGCATAGGATTGTGCTGACAATGGCTCTTATTTGTTAATTCATTCCAAATGGACAGATGCTTTTGATCTTAAAAAGTAAAGGCACTCGGAAATTCCTTCCTTATCTATTCATTCCTTGGCTACGGAATCTCTAGGCCCTTTTTGTGATCATTGGTGATTCCTGCTTTCTCCTCCTAGGAAATGCTATTGAAACGGGCAGCTGACCTAGTGGAAGCACTGTATGGAACTCCGCATAATAACCAGGTGAGAATTGGCCTCTCTCTCCCTCCTCAAACCTTCAGGAATTGTGTTGGAAGCCGCAACTCACACCACAGTCCTCACGCTGCCCTGAGACGGCAGAAGTCCCTTGTGCTAGTTCCTGAGTGGCTACTCGGGAGCAGGGCTGTGCCAATGCACAGACCTGCACTGGCCCAGCAGGGCTAGACCTGCACTGGGACAGGGTGAGTTTGTGCCAGCCTAGGTAGGCCAGCACACGGGGTGGGAAAGGATGGCAAGAGGGAGGAATGGCAGTGGTTTTAGGTGGGGGAAGGTGATCCAGAAAGTGGATTGGGCCCAAGAGGGGTGGGTGGGACCAGTATGGGTGACCTATGCCGGATCCTAACCCCAGCCCCCAAGCCGAACAGCATTGCATGGGCCACTTGGATTTCCGCCTGCAAAATTGCAGATCTGAGTAGCTCCATAGAGCTAGCTGGCACAAAACCAGGGGGCATCCACTGAAATTGGGTGTTGGGAGAGTTCAAACAGATAAAAGGAAATACTTTTTTACCCAGCAGGTAATTAAGCTATGGAACTCCTTGCCACAGGAGGTGGTGATGGCATCTGGCCTGGATGCCTTTAAAAGGGGACTGGACAGATTTCTGGAGGAAAAGTCCATTGTGGGCTATAGGCCATGATGGGTTGGGCAACCTCCTTATGTTAATAGTAGGCTACTTCAGAATGCCAGGTGCAAGGGAGTGACCACAGGATGCAGGCATTTTGTTGTCTCATGGGCTCCCTGAGGCACCTGGTGGGCCGCTGTGAGATACAGGAAGCTGGACTAGATGGGCCTTTGGCCTGATCCAGCAGAGCTCTTCTTATGTCCTTAAGGCCCAGATTGGGTTGCAAGCTCCCTCCGCACAGACAGGTCAGCAAATTCTGTTTTATTTACCTCATATTTCCCTCAGAATTTTACCTCAGAAATTTACCTCAGAATGCCAGATACAAGGGAGTGGTAACAGGATGCAGGCATCTTGTTGTCTTGTATGCGCCCCAAGGCATCTGGTGGGCCACTGTGAGATACAGGAAGCTGGATTAGATGGGCCCCCTTTGGCCTGATCCAGCAGGGCTCTTCTTATGTTCTTAAGCTCTCCTGGCTGGATTCAGAACTATGGAGTCAACCAATGCTACAGGGAAATTAACTCTGGTCTCTTGCTTGTTGGCTAGGACATTATTCTGAAGCGTGCTGCTGACATTGCGGAGGCTCTCTACAGTGTCCCACGGAATCCAGGCCAGATCCCTACTTTGTCTAGTTCTCCTGCTCACAGTAGCATGATGGGCATCAACTCTTACGGCAGCCAATTAGGAGTCAGCATCTCAGAGTCAACACAAGGGAACAATCAAGGTAAAGACACTCATGAAAATTCATAATATGCTGCATTTACCTTACGGAGCACGACGGTTGAAAGCAGAGATAACATCTGTGTTGACCCGATTCATTAAATAAGGTGTCATTCTGGTATTCATAAATTCCCATGAGCTAATAATGTGGGGATGCTCACTAGCTTTTAGATACCTTTAAAAGGGGATTAGACACCTTCTTGGCACACCAATCTGTCCAGTGGCATCCTTCTCTCTCCTGCTTCTGGTCTTCCCAGAGGCAGCTGGTGGCCCACTGTGGTAGGCAGGATGCTGGATTAGATGGTCCTTTGGCCTGATCCAGCATGACTTTGTTCTCATGGAATGAAATGCCTTGACAATGAGACTGGACCATAGGGTACCGGAATAAGGTGTTCCCTTCCTCTGTACTATGTGTCTCCAAACTACATCCCGGGGGCCAAATCCAGCCGACCACATCTGGCCGAGGCAACTTAAAATATTTGACATTTTCACTCAGCCTGCATCAGTAGGAGGTTGGACTCAATGACCTTGGCATTCCCTTCCAGTTCTATGATTCTATGGTCATCATCCTGTGTTTTTGTATTTTTAAAAATTGTTTCATTGCATCCTTTTCTTGTGGCAGTTTAAAATTATTTTTAAGAAGTTGCAAGCTGCCTGGATTGATGGGTCAGAAAGTCCAGGTACAGATTTTTAAAAGAAAGAAATACAAACTGAGAATATTTATACAGGTATTTCCCCTGCCCCTTATCGGCAAATCCAGTATCCACAGATTCAGTTATCTGTGGATCGGGGGGGGGGCTGTGCCCCCCTCTGCACCCATTATTGTTTAAAGGCTTACTAGTAAAGTGTTTCTTCCTTTTACAGGTTGCTATAAGCATGCATGCTTATAGTGCATGCAAGGAGGCTGCGGGCAGCCTGAATGCTTGAAAAGACTAGATCAATGTCTTTTCAAGCATTCAGGCTGCCTGCATATGCTATAAGCTTCCATGCTTGTAGTGACCTGTAAAAGGAAGAAACACTCTGCCAGTAAGCCTCAAAACAACATCAATGGGCATGGGGGGATAGGATTCCCCAGTATCTGCAGCTTCCTTATCTGGGGTGGTGGTGGTTGAAAAGGATATGGCAAATTGACTCAAGAAAAACACCAACTAACAGCCACTAGAAGAGATGCTATGCTGAGGTGAATAGGAACAATTGTTCAACCCTGCTAAATATAAGAGAGTTCTTGCATTAAAAGGTGCCTCTTCACCTGGATAGTGACCATGAGTATGTGTTGTGTGAAGGCTTTCCTTTTACGCTTTCCAATAACTTTGTTTAAAAGCTTTTGTGCAAGGGAGAATTGGCTCCTGAGTTTCTGTTGGAATCACAGAGAAAGCACAGCCTTGACCACAATTTGCAGCAAATCCCCCGTTAACTTTACAAATATGAAAAACACAAGTGTGTTAATTTTTTCCAGATTTTTGAAACACCCTTTTGCATTCTTTAAGCAATCAGATGTGATCAGCAAAAATGTACACAGATTGTCAAACAAAGAGGTGTTCATGTCAGCCCGTGGAACATAGTTAAAGGGCCAGAACCTGCAAGAGCTTGTATGCACCAACACTTATGCAGCTCTTCAGCCAGTGCAAGCGGGTTACTGCCAGAATAAGGACACTACAAGTGTAATCCTAACCTGGAGTTAGGCCAGCACAGAAAGGCCAGCACAAGGACCACCATCAAGCATGCTTGGACCACTCTCAGAACCAGGGAGGATGGTGCACATCTATGTGCTGGCCTCTGATTCTGAGTGTGGCCCAAACATACTTTACGGTGTCCCCTGTGCGGGCCAAACTTTGCTGGCCTAATTGTGCCGGCCTAACACCAGGTTAGGATTGCACCCTGCATCTCAGAAGAGATATTGCAAAGCTGGAAAAAGGTACAGGAACGGTCAACCCAAAGAATTAGGAGGCTGGAACCCCTCCTTTGGGGGGAAGGGTTATAGCACTGCAGAGGTAGGGTAGTCTAGAAAACAATATAACTAAGGAGAGACATGATTGAGGCATGGTGTGGAGGGAGTGGAGAGAAAGTATAGTCACCTGGTCATCTCAGTCCTGCTCATCAGACTTTCTATGCCTCTGCTCTTCTGTCAAACTACCTTCACCAGAGGCTTAGGGAGGGTGCCGAGGGGGAAACGAGGGGGAAACGAGCTGCAGAAGGGCGCAGCAGCATGGAGAAACCCGTGCACTTCTTGGGTGCCCCCACCTTCCCTTGCATGCCTAAATGGAGCGATTCTGGGTGCAGGGAGTTGGCCGGGTGATGCAAGGGGATGGGGGTGCCCTGGGGGGAGCGGTGATGTCCCCCCACCCCAGGTGCACTGCAAGCCAAGAATGAATCTGTTCCACACTTCCTTTTTCCAATCCATGGTGCAGTGGCAGCATCCGTGTGGGCATCTTTCCCCCGAGATGCTCTTTGCCCCCCTTATATTGTCTTTAAAAGGTAAAGGTAAAGGTTTCCCCACGATCGAATGGTCTAGTCGTGACCAACTGTAGGGGGCGCTGCTCATCTCCGTTTCAAAGCCTGTAGAGCCGGCGTTTTTGTCCAATCATGTGGTCAGCATGACTCTACGCAGTAGCGCACGGAACGCCGTTCCCTTCCCACCGAAGTGGTCCCTATTTATCTACTTGCATTTTAGGTGCTTTCGAACTGCTAGGTTGGCAGGAGCTGGGCCAAGCAATGGGAGCTCACTCCGTCACGCAGTCTCGAACTCCCAACCTTGCGGTCGAAAGCCCAGCAACAGCGGATTAACTCGCTGCGCCACCACGTCCCTATATTGTCTTTAAGCCCTGCCTAAAGTCTGAGCTTCGTGGCATCCTTCTACGCGCTAATGCTGGCTCCGTATGGTCCTGGCAACCAAAGCTTGCCCGACTTGGACCGATCATCAGCTCTTCATCTCCTGGGCACTCAGAGGCTGTTTATTTCTCGTAGGTTACATCCGCAACACAAGCAGCATCTCCCCGCGGGGCTACTCTTCCAGCTCGACCCCTCAGCAGTCTAATTACAGCACCTCCAGCAACAGCATGAATGGCTACAGCAACGTCCCCATGTCGAACCTGGGTGTTCCTGGCTCGCCCGGTTTCATTAATGGCTCTCCCACAGGATCCCCCTATGGCTGTAAGTACTCATTCATTCCCCCCCTTCCTCACCGGTGACCTTTCGTTTGACTGAAGCCAAGAGACGATGTGCTGGAAAACGTTCATCCTCTTCTGGGATTGGCCCGCTGGAAGATTTCAAATCTGCCATCAGAAAATGAGCCGGGGGGGGGGGGAACTGCAACAGACCAAGCCTGTTAAGGGCAAACAGCTGTTTTTTTTTTTGCATTTCACTTGCATCTGTCTGCCATAAGCATTACGTAGACTGGAAGCGTGGGACATTTGGAAGGGCTGGAGTTCATCAAAATGCCCCTCAAGCTATGCCCCCACTAAGATTATACCAGGTGGGGCAAAAAAAAAATGTAACCAGAATGCTTATGTCATTTATACACTATAGTACTCAAACATTTGAGCACCGGGGCCCACTTTTTAGAATGACAATCTGCCCAGGACCCCCCCGGGAAGTGGTCATGGCTGGAAGTGTGATACCATTGTGATATCATTGTGATACCAGAACCTGCTGCTTTCCTACAGCAATAATAATAATAATAATAATAATAATAATAATAATAATAATAATAATAATAATAATAATAATAATAATACTTGGATTTATATACCGCCTTTCTTAGGTCACCAGATTTCTCTGATGACTATAACTCAAGGCGGTTTACATGGGCAGACTTTATTCAGAAACCCGAAGGTTTTTACAATTTATACAGAAATGTTCTATCTTTCAAGAACTACACACATACAGATGGATCTTTCTGGATTTAGTCCTTCTTTCTGGCCACCCGTTTGTCTTCTTGCTGGCTGATAAATGGCTTCCCTGCTCCCACCAGAGAAGTGGCTGAACTTTGGCACAACTCCCCCTCGCACAAGGCAGCCGAAGCTCAGCTGTTAATCAGCCGCAATTAACGAGGTCTGCCGCTCACAGAGACTTCCGGCTGTCCCGAACTGGCGACCTTCAGATCTTCAGCTCTTATCTTCAGGCAAACGGAGGCATTAACCCTCTCCACTAAATCTTCTTCAATTTATTAAATTGAATAAATTATTCAATGCAGCAATAAGTTGGGTGATTTCTCAGCCATTTTCCAATAGCAAGTGAATCAGAAAGAACGAAGCCCATTTGCAACCTTGATGCAAGCAGAACAGCCACACAGCCCTCCCCCTTTCCAGCACCCCAACGCCCCACCTTTTCAATATGGCTGCTCTAGGTGCTTTGCGACCCACTGGTGGGGCCCAACCCACAGCTTGGGAGCCACTGCCCTATACTATCCCTATTAGGGCTCTTTATCATATGATGGCGTATTCTACATGTCTTCCTTCACTGTGAAGCACATGTTCCATGTGATTGATTATGTGGGTGACCAAATTAGAGCACTGTTCTGGTGTTACACCATTGATCGCAGATTCAGTGTTCGTGCAAAACTCTTCTATGGTTCATGGAGCTGGATAAGGCAAGTCAGACTCTCGAGAACTTTCTCCAACAACCGACATTATCGTTTGTTCTGGTGCTTCGTGGCCGTCCAGAGTATGATTCGGTTACCATTTTTTTGTCCCACCCTGTACAACTAAAGCACCACATGAATGCTAATTTTGTTCGTTAAGAGTTTTTCTTCCATTTATTCCTACCTTGACGCCTATCAGACTTCTTTTAAACTGTGAGCTCCTTTCATCCCAAACTCATGGGATGCAATCATATTATCAATCAATCAATCAATCAATCAATCAATTTTATATACCGCTTTCAACACAAAGTCCACAAAGCGGTTTAAAGGCAAATAGTAATAATAAAGTTAAATGGTTCCCTGTCCCAAAGGCTCACAATCTAAAAAAATGCAGAATAATATCACCAGCAACAGCCACTAGAAAAGACACTGTGCAGGGGTGAAGAGGGATAATTCCCCTGCTAAATATAAGAGGAACACTACTTGAAAAAGTGCCTCTTGCCCAGTTAGCAGAGGTAGGTAGGTAGGTAGGTAGGTAGGTAGGTAGGTCGGTCGGTCGGTCGGTCGGTCGGTCGGTCGGAAACACAGTCAATAAACAAGCAAAAAAAATCACAAAAATATCATTGATTGTTGGTCTGACATGGGTTTCCACTGGAGACCTAGATATTAACCGAATATTGACATAACACATGCAATGTTCTAAGCAGTGCCATCTTTGGCAGTTTCAGGGGTGTTATAGCAGGAAGCTGCATTTTTCCATATATTTTGCAAAATTTAACATATAATTTAACGTTTCATGATTTCTCCATCATCATCATCATCATCATCATCATCATCATCATCATCATCATCA
>JAJKFI010000062.1:1749077-1782203 GCA_029204185.1 Lerista edwardsae | reverse complement strand
CATCATCATCATCATCATCATCATCATCATCATCATCATCATCATCATTATTATTATTATTATAACAAATGGAAAGATTGAATTAAGAAATATCCCAGATAATCATCCCAAATAGGTGATATAGCTATCAAGGTGATATAGAAGGTATATTAGCTAGCCTAGGCTTTCTTACTCAAAAGGGAGTTTCACTGTCTTCAGTAGGACTTACAGCCAGGTAAATTTGCATGGGATTGTACCCTTAAGCAACTACATATGGACTCTCAGGCATCCCTTGGGAAAGACAATGGCTCAGATATTAATATATGCCCTTAAGCAAATGTCTCAGTTTACCTCCTGTTCAACCTGACGCTTCTTCTCAACCAAGGTCCTTTGAAAAACTTTCAAAGGCATCTGAGCTCTCCTGCTAATGATAGAACCACTCCTACTGTAGGAGAAATCCCAGAGCGCCTCTCCTCCCCAACTATACCCCTGAGCATAGCGGCTAAGAGACAACACTCACATTTTTTGCCGTTGGCCATTGCTCCTGCAGTAACTGCTAAATTGACTCCCTGAAGGATAAGTGCCATTTGGAAGTCTTCTATAAGATAGTAGGGGAGAGTTTGTCCCTAGGATGCGGAGGTGTGGGGCAATAATGAGCAGGCCCTATATGTGGAATCTGGCCCAAAAATAATACAATATAACAATTCTTGCCAGACAATTTGAAAATTGTGTCAGAGCACAAATGAAGCCAAGTGAAGCAATTGCATCAGACAGCAGTGTGTGTGTGTGTGTGTGTGTGCGTGCGTGCGTGCGTGCGTGCGTGCGTGCGTGCGTGCGTGCGTGCGTGCGTGTGTGTGCGTGCGTGCGTGCGTGTGTGTGTTCCATTGCTACTCCTTCCATTCCTTGGATTGGAAAAGGAAGAAGAGGGCAGAGAGTAAGAGGAAACATGGGGGCTGGAGCATCGCTGGTCCTACCATTCAGTGGGGGGGGGGCAAACGCCCCAGGCGCCATGCCAATGGAGTGGGGGGATGGCACCTGCTGCCACCATCACTGCTGCCCCACACAATGCCCTGCTGGCCTCTGGAAGCATTCTGTTGCTTCTGGAGAACCGTTAAGCAATACTTCCGGTTTTCATTGGAAAACTCCAGGTGAGGATTGTGGCCTCTGACAAATGACCCCTCCACAGCCATTCCCATTTCTAGACCCCAGTGCTATCTTGAACAAAAAGCACTTTGTACATGCTCAGAGTGCTTTTCTCATTTATCACTAATTTCTCTCTCTCTCTCTCTCTCTCTCTCTCTCTCTCTCTCTCTGTGTGTGTGTGTGTGTGTGTGTGTGTGTTTATAAAGCTGCAATACTTATAATCTGTAGTTCTATTGGAGCATTGTAGTGCAAGCTTCTGCACGTTTATCGAGAAGTGCCACTGAGTTCAATTATGCTTACTCCCAAGTAAATGTGCCTAAGTTGGCAAACTAATATTCTATGTGGAGCCAGACAATCTCAGGTGCCAGACAATCTTGGACTGCTCCTAAAATTGCAATTTTAACAAAGCATCCCCTCCAAAAGACAAAAATAGGGGTGATGCTTTGCCAGGGGGAGGCCCCCCCAAAATCGAGATTACCCTGGTAGGTAGGAATAGTCAAAAATATATACATTAGTATCTATCCATAGCCAAGATCACTTGCCAAGGTATTTTCTGACTGCCCCTCCTGAGGTTTAGTGACATGTTCACGGGCATTTGAAAGAATCTGTAGCTCTGCAGAAATTAGATCTCAAATCTTCGAAATCCAAGTCAGTCTGTTTAAATGAGTTGCTCTCAACCACTGACAATGCTGAATGGTTTTCATGAAATCTCTCCAAACCACATTTCACAATGAGAACATCTTGTTTTGTTTTATTTTAATTTTCTTTTCTTTTTTTTTTGTAATAATAACTTGTCTGTTTGAAAGAGTCGCCCTCCAAGAAAGCAAGTTGGAACTTTTTACTGCTTTTGCACAGAGAGTTTAAAAATGGCCAAACAGATGTTTGGTGGATTTTATTTTATTTTTTTCTCTTAACTTACAAACTCCACTTCCTGGCTGAGTTCTGTGTGCCAAGTTTCAGCTCCAGGGAAAAAGGAAGAAATTTTTACAGCTGAGTTATAAACCCCTGACAATAAGGGTTTACAATGAGATGCTGACAGACCCTTTACAAAAAAGGGGGGGAAGGAAATGTTCCATCTCGGAGACGAATATGTGCAGCGTAAAATCCAGCTGTTATTGTGTGGGCATGGCAGAGACTTGTGCAAGCGAAATGAGCTAAAGCAGATTTCCAGGCCTTCCTCCTTGTCCCAAATTGGGTCATTCCTTACAGCTTCTGAGAACAGCTTCCAAAATCACCTTCTAATTAGCCTCCAACCTACAAATCAGGACTTCTCTGAAGGCTGTCTCTGTACTGCTTCATGGTGCCTGCCATGACATTGCTGTAATTTCTTTGCAGAGCTTTTCTTTTATTTATTTGAAGAATTTCTACGCCACCTTTCCCATGCCAAAGCAAGTGCCAGCTTCCATGGGCAGGCTAGTCCAAACCACCATTTTTCAATGGGGTTTCCCCAAATATGCAGTATTCTGTGATTCACCGAATCCTCAGTCCCAGATGCAGCCTTCACAGTGTGGCTCTCTCCGCTGGCTGGCTGCCATCAAGCTTCGGCAGGCAATTGCAAGTCCAGCCTGGACAGGTCCTCAAGGTCGTACTCCGTTCTTTTGCTGGCTGGCCTTCTCACACATTCCCACACTGGCTAATCAGCTCCACAGTGACTCCGTTCTGCCACAATAGGTACTGCAGCTGGTCACAGCCTGGCATTCCATCTCCCTTTATCTTTATAAATGCATCCCCAGTAGCCACAGGTATCCATGGGGGTGGGTGGGTGTCCGGAACGGAACCCCAGCAGATACCGGGGCATGCCTGTATTTAAAAGATTCTCTGTTCCTATAGCACCCAGTCCTATACAACACCATGCTGATGCATGGGTTGTCCTGCATCCTATGGGGGGAAGCTGGAAGGCTGGTAGGCTCCTCAAGATAAGGGAACACTTACCCCATGCCTGACTGTGGAACAGGTATACTCAGACCTGTGCGAGCAAAATAGCTGGTGCATGCACAAGAGTATCAGGTCTAGGTCTAGTATCAGCACACACCACTTCTGCCAATCTTGCCCCCCCCCTCAAGGGCCTGATCTACCCACCCCTGCCCCTGCCTTCCCCATTTCCCTCTGCACATGTGCCACTCCTTCTGTCAGTGCCCATGGACCAGCATAGGCCTTCCCGCCAACACTGGCAACAGCTATGCTGTCGCTGGGCAGTTTACAGCGCTTTTGCAATGGCTAGCATTGCTTTGCAATTGCATTGCTTTTGCAGTGGCTAGCGCTTGTGCTGTTAGAGGCACAGCCTAAGTTAAAAACAGTAAACGTGGGGGTGGTACAAATACCTTTTGAGCAAAAATGCTACAGCAGTGGGGCTACCCTCAAAAAGGCTGTGTCTTGTGCTTGCAAGCCAGATCTCTGTCAATGGCGGCCAAGAGAGCTGGGCTTCAGTTAAGCAGATCTTAGGGGTTGGGCAGGTTGTTCCAACTTCTTAGGAGCTGTCCAGGGTGCTGAAGAACCTATCTCTGACTAGCCTCATTTCCCACTGTGTTGTGAACCATTGAGTAAATACACATAACAGCCACTGTACTGCTTTTGGGTCTCTTCCAAACACCTCTATGAGCTTTGCTTCATTTGTTTCATTTTTATACTTTTCATTTTTTTAAAAAAGATGTGGTCACCAGTTTTGTTTTGTTTTCAATATGTTTCGAGATTGTTTTGTACACGCAACTAGTTCCAGACAGGAGAGTCATTGCACTACCACCCCCTTGTGATAGCCTGTGACACAATCTGTAAGACAGGGCAGGTTATTGTAATCTTGTTCACAAAATGTACGACTATAAAGAAAAACAGTTTACAAATACAGTCACCGCCATTGAAATAAAAGGTGTGTGTTTTTTTTTCAAGATGGCAGCTGAGCAACTAGGTATAAGTAATAAAAAGTCCTGTACCAAGTTTGTCTCCATAGGCAGATCAACACATGGGTTCAGCTTTTCAAGCCCTACCCCTCTGCTGAGATGTACTTGAACCCTACCCCCTGCCCTCCCACATAGCCAGCATTTGTTTGTGTAGACAATTACACAGTTGGTTATTAATCTGTGGAACTCCTTGCCACAGGAGGTGGGAATGGCATCTGGCCAATGGGCCTTTAAAAGGGGATTGGACTGGTTTATGGAGGAAAAGTCCACTGTGGGCTGTAGGCCATGATGGGTGGTGCAACCTGCTTACATTGGAAGTAGGCTACTTCAGAATGCCAAGTGCAAGGCAGTGTCTCGTAGGCTTCCTGAGGCATCTGGTGGGCTGCTGTGAGATGGAGGTGCGAAGCTGGACTAGATGGGCCTTTGGCCTGATCCAGCAGAGCTATTCTTATGTTCTTAAACACTGTACCTAGAAAGAGATTCTACCTATGATCAAGAAAGCTTCCATCTAGGTTTCCAGTCACAGGGACAATCTCTTTCTGGGTGAGGATTTTGTCAATGCAGGCATGGGGTGGAGGGTGGATAACTTTGGCACATATTGGTGCAGGGGCAGTATTTGCCAGCAACTCCTACCCACTCGAATCGTAGGTTCAGAACCATCTAATCAGTGGATCACAAATGTTTTGGCCCTGGGATCCAGTTTTTAAAACCAAATCCTCTGTCCCAGATGTAGCCTTCACAGTGTGGTTCCCTCCTCTGGCTGCATGCCTTCGAGCTTCAGCAGGCAATCGTAACTCAAGCCTGGACAGCTCCCCAAGGTTGTACTCTGTTCTTTTGCAGGCTGGCCTTCTCACACATTCCCACACTGGCTCATCAGCGTCTCCGTCCCGCCACAGCGGGTGCAGCAGCTTGTCAGAGCCTGACATTCCATCTCCCATCCAAAAACAAGATCACAGATTCTCCTGCTTAGCTTCAGGCAGTACCGGCAGCAAAACCATCAGTCCATGAATCCTAACCCACAGCTGTACAGGCTCCTAACTCTGTGCAGAGCGTTTGAAACGTTTGCTCTTTAAAAGTGATGCACAAAAAGCAAGCTTGTTAGGAGGCTTGGGGTGGGGGTGGAAGGTTCAAAATCCATCTGCACTGCTGCGTCAAAAGCCAAGAGCTACTGCACAAAGGAACCAAGTCTGTAGTCTAGCATGCTTTGAAAAGTCTGGCATCCGTAGGCTGTGAAAGTGGAGGCTGGAAAGAAGGGGTGTGTGGACTCTCTGATCTGTTTCTGCCCTGAGGTCCTATTTATTCACAAATGCCTGTCTTTCTCTCTGCCTCAGTGATGTCTTCAAGTCCAACAGTGGGTTCCTCAAGCGCTTCCTCCATCCTTCCCTTCTCCTCCTCGGTCTTTCCTGCTGTGAAACAGAAGAGTGCCTTTGCTCCCGTCATCCGACCCCAAGGGTCCCCTTCCCCGGCTTGTTCCACTGGCAATGGAAATGGGTTTAGAGGTAAGACAAAGCCTTTCTTCTCCCCCCATAGCCCACAGGTATGCAACATGCTTTGTTTCATAGGCGGTCGCAGACAAAATAGCCAAGGGTCTGTACGTAAGCATGAAAGGTTCTGATGGAGGCTCCCTGCTTGTGCAGCCATGCAAAATGCAAGCAAGCCAAGAATTCTGACTAAGGATGGCGGCATGCAAAAATGTTGCAGAAAACGTTAACATGAAAAGAAACTGAGAGCACAATCCTAAACTGCAGTTAGGCCAGCATAAGCTTGGCCAGCACAAGGGCCCCTATAAAGCATGTGTTTGACGACTCTCAGAGTCAAGGAGGATGGCTCACGCCTGTGTGCTGGCCTCTCTGACTCCGAGAGTGGTCTAAACATACTTTACGGTGTCCCTTGTGCTGGCCAAACTTCGCTGGCTTAGCTTATGCAGGCCTAACTCAGTTTAGGATTGTGCCCTAAATCTAAAACCTTGCACAAAAGTGGTGTTCAGAACCAGGTAAACTCTCTGTGTACTTTTCAAGACATGTTTTTCTACATACCCACTCACCCCAGGGATTTTGAAATGTACTGTCGCAGGGATAGGGATTTGGGGCAAGTGAACTGTGATCTGTACTTGTTGTATTGTTCCCAGTTGACCTAAGGAAGCCAGTGGGTTCCTACACATTTCAGAATATTTGGGATACAAGGGAACAAAATTCTTGCTATCTCATTAATCTTGGCTTCCATTTTAATCAAAAATGTGCAACTATATGGAAAATTCAACAGTATGTTGATGATTCCACCTAACTCGGTTGTATTTCCCACAAGATGAACCTACAGTGTTAGAGCACTTTTTAAAAGCTTGTTCATAATCATGGTGATTTTGAGCAGATATTTGGTTTTTTAAAAAATGTATTTTTAAGTGACTTGCCTCCACAAATACTCATGAAAATCATGGCTATTTCTCCTGTAAACTGTTCTTTTAGTAATTTTATGTGCATTTAAAGTCAAGTTCAAAGATGATGTGTGAGATCCATGCATAGGATCCCTCTCTCTCTCTCTCTCTCTCTCTCTCTCTCTCTCTCTCTCTCTCTCTCTCTCTCTCTGTGTGTGTGTGTGTGTGTGTGTGTGTGTGTGTGTGTGTGTGTGTGTTAACAGCAGTTATTCAGAGCAGGAAAGCAGTCGAAATGTGCACTTAAAAAGTACACCTGAATTAATAGACCAAATAGATCTAAGCACGTTTTAATATAAAATTTCATAGAATAATAATCAACGCACGAGTCCCCCTTCAGTGCAACACAAAATTTATGGTGTGTTTGCGCCACTCCTGGGCCGGCACAAGGGTCTTCTGCCGGCCTAATTCCAGGTTAGGATTGTGTCCTGGATGGACTCATCTGATCTCACCAAATATAACCTATCAACAGCAATTACTAAGAGGCATCGGCAAGGCTATGAGAGTCTGTGATAATACTGATAATACTGAAGGGAGCGGAGAATACTGCAGCCAGGGGTCCAGAGTGTATTTCGTGCTAGCCACCAGGGACTCACTTAAGTGGTAATTATTATTACTTTTTTTGTTTTTTTAGCACAGCTACTGCATGAACGCGCACACACACTTATAACGAGACTTCTACAAACATCCTGGTTAAACAATTCCAGCACCCTGAGCTTCCTGGCTCAATTTGACTCAGTCTGGAGCTCTGCAATCCCAAAGCAATGCCTCCTTGCCTTGAGCAAGCCAGAAAGGGATTGGCTCGTCACCTAATTGAAGGAAGTGCAGGAGAGAAAAGTATATCTTCTGGACAGTGAACTTATTTCTCTGTTCGGTTTCTTTCATGATCTGGGAGAAAAAGCTGCATCAGATATTACTTTCGTGTCATGGCCCCATTTTATATTTCAGTGGGGAGATTTCTTTGAGATGGTGGGGGTGGGTAAGATTCTTAGCTGGAAGGCTCACTCTTAGGTATGTTTAAGAATGTAAGGAGAATTCTGAACAGGATTCCAGCCATTCCAGCACCTGATTTTCATCAGTGATGAATCCGATGACCCTTGGGAACCAATAGAAAAGAAGGCAACAATCCCCTCCCATACTGTCAGGGCTGGCCAATGCCCCCCCCACACACACACACCTAAGGATGTTCACGTGACTGGGTCACGTGGGGCACTGTCTCTCCTGCCTCTAGTGACTGCACTTCCCTGCCATGAAGCATCCCTGACAGAAAGCAAGAGTAGGACAAAATACTATATAAAGACTAAAAACTAGTCTAAAACTAGAACTAAAACTAGAACTAAAAACAACATTTCTTGAGAAAGCCTCACTTGAAAATCTAAACAGTTAACACTCACAAAAGGGATATCGCAAGGTCTGCCACTTCCAAGATGGCTGCTCCCAGCTGTCCGCAACCCACCTGACATCAGGTCGTGACCCACCAAGTGGGTCCCGATACACAACTGGAGAAACACTGAGAGAATCTCAAAATTTCAGCCCTTTTCGCCGCTGAATAGTGTGCAGTATTTGGGTCCCAATCTCATTACTGCTGTGCTCCCTGCTGTGTCCTCATTGGCTCTTGGAATGATGGGCATCATGGGTCAGTTTTGAGTTAATCCAGATAAACAACATCTTGTTAGAAAGCAAGATCTTGACCTGAGATTTCTCTAGAACCTGAGGAGGCAGTCCTCACTTCAGTTAATGCCACTTAAACTCCCTTGACTCAAAAAGGAAGGTGGGAAACCAGCAGAAGAGGACAGGTGGAAGAGACAAGAATCCAACTCCAACGTTCTCGACCGCCACTTTTCTTCACACATGTCCTCTTCTGCTCTGTGTCCCTCTTTCTTTCTAAACCCAGGAAGCAGCAGTCCTAGATTCCCTTCTACCAACCTGCCACCTGAGGCAAGGGTCTCAGCTGGTCTCACGATGGGCCAGCCCTGTTTGCAATATTTTACGTGATTGGCTGTTCCCCTCTGCTCTATGGTTCTCATTAAGATTACACTAGGGAAGAAACCCTCATGATTCCTGGCTACCAGAATGATGTTGCAGAAGACATGTGGATACCCTCAGATAACCTGCCCTGTGCCGTGTGTTACTGCTTTCCTCTCCCTGCATGCCATCTGCTCTGCATTCCTGTTATGCAGCCAGACATAGTAGGCAGGGGGAAAGCAGCAGGCCTGACAATACCCCCCACCCCTTGTCTGCTCCCCCAAATTGATAGCAGGTGTCAGGAGCAGGACAAAAAAAAAATCCCCGCATTTCTTTTGCGTTGGGCATCAAGGCTGCTTAAAAACAGCGTGGCGGAGATGTAATGTGACGTGACACGACGTGAAGTGATGAGTACCCTGGTGTCTAATCATCTCATCGCAGATGTGAGGCAGCAAATTGGAAACTGCTGGAACTGCCCACCTTCCCTTGGACTAGCTCAGCACATCTGAGCAGTATAATGGAAGCCAAGAGTCATTCCACGAAGATCTAGCAATGCCTTCAGCAGGACAGAATCCTCCGGTGATAGGCTGGGCTGCACCACATCAAACTTCAAGTGTGTGTGTGGGGGGGATAGGATTGGGCTTGAACCTTTTTCTCTGATGTCTTTGCTTGGTGCATACAGAGAGAATTGTTTTTAATGCATCCTGCATGGGTAGTCCAAAGTGGTACAGTCCATTCGGACTCTACCACTTTTTCTGGTGCCTGTGTAGACTGCCTTCTGACGGTCCCTCCTAACATTCTGAGTGCTTTCAAATGGCACAGATAACTTCCCTGCTGGCATTCTGAAGCTTTCCTTGGCCATTTTTAAAGCGCTAATCGCTAATCGCAGGCACCATTTAGAAGGCCTCTGCAGGCTTGCTTCAGTCTTAAGTTGAAATCTTAAGTCTCCTGGATTCTGAGGGTCTCTGCTGCTGGTAGGAATGTTAGCATCAGATCTCCTGCTGGTACCCTGTAATCTTTTGATCTCATGTGATCAAAGGTTTAGTATCTGCAGATTTGGTACCCACTGGCGTTTCCAGGAACCTCACCTCCGTGGATACCAAGAACTGGCTATAGGTGTATGTTATTGTTTGCAATTATATTGTCATACATAGATACATATATACATGACGTGTTGCAAAAGCACCATAAAACTCATTTGCACCACTCTTGGAATTGTGGAGGCCAGCACGCAGACATGCACCATCCTTAGGCACTGTCTTTAGGCTCCCTTAGGCACCTGGTGGGCCACTGTGAGATACAGGCAGCTGGACTAGATGGGCCTTTGGCCTGATCCAGTGGGGCTCCTCTTATGTCCTCCCTGAGTCCGAGAGTGGCTCAAACGCACTTTATGGTGCATTTACAACACTCCTGGGATGGCACAAGGGACTTGTGCTGGCCTAACTCCAGATCAGGATTGTGCCCTAAATCTGCCTAGAAAACATCACAGTGTGGCATCAGCCTCCATGAGTCAGTAATGACTCAGTGTTTTGCACAGGGGACTACTTTACTTATATCTTTATTATGTTGTTTTTTTCCTCCCACCTTTCCTCAGGGTGACATAAATGCTCTTTCCTTATTTTATCCTCGCGACTCCCTTGTGAGGTAGGCTAGTTGTGAGGTGGTGAGTGGCTGAAGCTCAACCAGTGACCTGCATGTGTGAATGGGGAGTGAAGCCCAGAAATTGCTGGCTTTGGTTCAAGACTTATAGGAAACAGAATTGGAAGATACTCTCTGTGTTGCTGTTGTCCATTTATACTTTACTCCCTCCAGAAGGAGATTTTAATGTGGCATTTAAGAAACTGACCCCTTACGCATGGGTGTGTGTTGTTGTCCATTTATACTGAACTCTCTGTAGATTGGCCATAATGGTTTTAGAAGGAGACTGAACAGGGTGAGACTGATTCATCCCTGTTAAAACAGATAAAAGAAAAAACTTTTTTACTCAGCGGGTAATTAAGCTATGGAACACCTTGCCATAGGAGGTGGTGATGGCATCTGGCCTAGGTGCCTTGAAAAGGGGATTGGACAGATTTCTGGACTTAGGCCATGATGGGTTGTGCAACCTCCTTATGTTAATAGAAGGCTACTTCAGAATGCCAGGTGCAAGGGAGTGGCAACAGGATGCAAGCATCTTGTTGTCTCCTGGGCTCCCTGAGGGACCTGGTGGGCCACTGTGGGATACAGGAAACTGGATTAGATGGGCCCTTGGCCTGATCCAGCAGGGCTATTCTTATGATACTTTAAGCATGGGGTGGGATATGTGTGTGTTGCTGTTGTTGTCATCGTCTATTTATATTTTACTTTCTCTAGATTGGCCATAATTGTTTTAGAAGGAGATTTTGAACATGGTATTTAAGAGACTGGTGTGTGTGTGTGTGTGTGTGTGTGTGTGTGTGTGTGTGTGTGTGTGTGTGTGTGTGTGTGTGTGTGTGTGTGTGTGCGAGAGAGAGAGAGAGAGAGAGAGAGAGAGAGAGAGAGAGAGAGAGAGATGTTGTTGTTGTCGTCGTCTATACTTTACTCTCTCTAGATCGGCCATAATAGCTTTAGAAGGAGATTTTGAACATAGTATTTAAGATACTTACACCTTAAGCATCTGTCTGTGGTATGTGTGTGTAGATGTTATTTGAAGCTATACTGTAGCTTACAGTGATTTCAGGCAAAAGGCAAGGTCTTTTCAGAAAGGAAACAAATATTTGAGACGTGACGGTGCTGGTAATGAGAGAAATTTGAGAGCGTCTCGATTGCATGCCGCTCATGTCCAAGCAATTGTGTATCTTGTTACCAACCTGAGGCAGCTTTTTCAAGAAGTTGCAGAAGTAACCCTCAGAGGCCATCTCAATAGCAGCTAATGGGAGAGAGGAAGAATTACACGCCACAATATTTTCCTCTTGAAATAACTATACTGGGTTTTTCAGGGGTTCTGAGCCCTTATCTCTCTTTTATTGTTACGGAGGATGATCTCAGCTCTCCTGAAACATGGTTGCTTACAGCAGCAGTTTGTCTTATATATGTTACAGCAGTGTTATTCCAACTGTGGGTTGGGAACCACTTGGTGGGTCGCAACCTGATGTCAGGTGAGTCATGGAAAGCTGGGAGCAGCCATCTTGGAAACTACAGACCTTACTCTTGCTATATTCCTTTTGTGAGTATTCACAGATTGAATTTTCAAGTGAGGTTTTTTTCCCCCCAAATTTTCTTTTTGTTTCAGTGCTTTTACATATAATAATATTTTGTCCAAATCTTGCTTTCTGTCAGGGATGTTTCACGATGGTGCAATTGCTTCAGCCCAAGAATCCCAGTTTGCATTCTAGGAGTGTTGTTTGATTATGTCACACTGATGTCACTTCCTGCTTGATGATGTCACTTCCGGCTATGACATCACTTCCAAGTTAAGGACCTCCCTTCCAGTGGGTCTCAACATGTGCCACTTTAAAAAGTGGGTCCTGGTCTAAAAGGTTGGAGAACCACTGTCTTACAGCAAAAATCTGAAGGGTTGCATGACTGGACAAAAATCCATAGGAATGCTTCTGAAATCTGTATCCACTGAACTTCTTGTCTGTAGTTCTCATCAGGTTTTGGAATTTTAAACTATAAAGTTAAGGAATCATCATGCAATAGGAATTATCCAGTCTATCAATTTTTATTTCCAAATTTTAAAATGATGCTTTTAAAACAGTGGTTCCCAACCATTTTAGCCCCCAGACCTACATTTTTGGTACAACCATCTGTAGGGATTCCCCTAAGACTGAACGTGATGTCATTAAGCAGGAAGTGACATCAAGTTAAGGGAGTAAAAAACCTGCACGCAGACTACCACTGGTGACTAAATGCATCAGTTGTTTTGTGTGTAAACACCTTGAATTTTGTTTGCGAAAACATATTTCTGTTTGGAGGTTCCCTGAAATGCTGCAGAAGTGAAACTTTTTAAATCTGGCACAAATGCAGCTATGGTAATAAATAGGGTCTCCGTGACCCCTCTCCGAAAATCAGCTTGTGACCCCCCAGGGGAGCCCACCCCACCCCAGGTTGGGAACCATTGTTTAAAATGATTTAACCTACCTCTCTCGGAACCTACACTGCAGAGTTGTTGTTTCAGCGCGCAATTCTAACCAACTTTCCAGCATCGGGGTAAGATGAAGCTCCGAGGCAAGTGAGCAAACATTCCCTTACCTTGAGGAGGGCTCCATGGCTGCCCCCCAACTGCAGGACGCAGCACGTGCCCCATTGGCACCGCTAGGTCAGTGCTGGAAAGTGGGTTAGGCTTGTGGCTCACTTTGCTTCATGGAAAGGTCAGCCTTCCTGTTACACAGCATTTCCTTTGCACGTAGTTTGCCTACAAGGGTTCCTTTTGTTGCAAGGTGTGTGTTAGTATTATTAACAACACACGCCTAAGGTGGCATGTCATCCTAGCATCTGGACTATTTTTGACAAGTTTAATCAACTGTTTCATCTGATAATGGGTGTTGTGTTTTTTTGAGGTTATACCATGCAGGCAGGGCTCTAATTCTTTCTTCCATTCCCTCTCCAATAAAACAAAAGAGAAAGGAGAATCCCTATGGGATAATCACTCTGGTTCCGATATTCCCCACTCATCATGGAATGTCCTGCCTTGAACCGCCTTTATTGAAAAGGTACATCGATTTGGTATACAGTAATACAGGCAAAAATAATTACAGCTTTGCGAGGCGTGTAAGACCTTAATCCGAAGCTCCCAAACATTCAATAAAAAGTGGCGCAGACGGGGAAAATAGACTTTTGACAGCACAGCCCCAAAGGGAAAGGGGGTGGGGGGGAGCAGCAGCAGACAGCTTGGGAGAACAAAAGGGCGAGTCTCCATGCCTTGGAGGGCCCAATCCGATCCAACTTTCCAGCGCAAATAACAGGACGTGCACTGCATGCTGTGGTGGGAGGGCAGTCAGATAGGCCTCCTTAAGGTAGGGCAAGGAGACCCATTTTGGTGGGTCTTTGGGCTTACCCAGGTGCCTCCGGCGGCTGCCTGGCTACCACTGCACCTGGGGTGCCCAGGCAGCTCAGGGTTGGGCTAGCTGGCTGCAATCATGTTCACCCTTTTCTGGGAGTAAATGTCGGGCACAACCTTAACCTGAAGTTAGGCCAGCAAAGTTTGCCCGGCACGAGGGACCCCGTAAAGTATGTTTGGACCACTCTCAGAGTCGGAGAGGCCAAAATACAGACGTGAGCCATCCCCCCTGACTCCAAGAGTGGTCCAAACGTGCTTTATGGTGGCCCTTATGCTGGCCAAACTTTGCTGGCCTAACTGTGCCGGCCTCACTCCAGGTTAGGACTGCACCCTAAACGCAATGGGACTTACTTCTGGGTCTTAGACTTACATGACTAGGATTGTGCTGCCAATCTCAAGCCAAACTGGCCGGAGCACCACTGCCATGACTGCAATCTGGGGTCAGGTTCCAAGCCACCTGTCGGAGACCTCTGTGTTGAAGAACTCTGAACACTCATTGTTGACCAGGAAGGGCTCTTACTTTCATACTTTGCTTTCTGGGCTTCCCAGAGCCAGTCTGTTTCGCTATGTGGGATAGAAGAAGCTGGCTGGAAGGTCCAATAGGGTTCTTAATGTTCCTATGTTTTTAACGTGGTCCTTTTTCATTTTCAGCCATGACCGGTCTTGTCGTTCCTCCAATGTAAAAGAAGGGGAAGAATTGCTGGAGGTATTTTTCTTTTCTTTTCATCTTTTACAGCACAAAACTACTTTTTGTGATGGACCACTAGGAAAAAAGGAAAAAAAAAAGAACGCTACATGTTCTCTTGTTGGGGAAAGCCATGTGCAGAACAAAAGGGAACAATTTTTATGGATCAGACAAGCAAGGAGGCTGTTCTCAGCTACGGCAGGTTTAATCGATGCTTACATCAACATCTAGAACATTAAAAAGAAGAAATTGGCCAGGATCCGGATGCACACCCTTAAGGGATGGAATCTCAAGCATAAGGTTATTGTTTTTTTCCCCTTATGGACACAAACCCTTCCAAAATGTTTGTAAAATATTCAAGAAGGGGGAGGGAAGCAAATTGGCCCAATCATCCAAGCTTAATATTTTGGATACTCTTTTTTGTTTTACTTTGTAGGGAAAAAAAAAAGTTGAAGTTTCTATTTTCTATGGAGCCTTTCAGATACCAATTTAGTTTATGCAGTAATAAAAAAAAATTTAAAAAAAATTACAAAACAGGGTACCAGCATGGAAGACTTTCTTATAAAACTGATACGAATGGTGGAACATGGATGTATGTGTGTATTTGCTTATAGTTTAATCTCTTTTTAAAAAAATGGAAAAATGTAAGATGTTTTACAATTATTTAAATAAATAAACTTGTAAGTTATTGTATGTAGAGGTAGAAATGGAAGACCTTGGGGGGGGGGGGACCGGGACTTTTTTTTTGTTGTACGATGAAAAAAAAATATACATGCAAAAAAAAAAAAAAGCAACAAAGAATTCATGAGATCCCTTAAACACTGCAATCTGTTTTTTCTCTTGCTCCTTATTTGAACCATGTACCAGAATGTCTTGGATTCTTCATGAAGGACTCATCCACAAGCTTTTATGCACATAATGGTATATATGCATATATATAAATGTAGGACAGTAGTTGTATTGATATTATACACTTTTTCACCTCTTGATTGAATGAAGGTTTCAAGTCCCAATACAAGCAGTTCAAGTTTCTTGTATTCTATCAGTAACCATGTGGTATGTCAGGTTCCATCAGGTTTTGCTGTTGGACTGTCATGAGCAAAAGGGAAACAGGGATTTTATTACATTCCATATAAGAAAGACAGGATTTGGTTAGTAGGCATTACTAACCATTCACATTCACCATTCACATGTTCTGAATGCCAAATGAATTTTGTGAATGCTACCAAACCTAAGTGTGTCAGGTCAATTTTTTTTAAAAAAAGATATATTATCCTGAAGACAAATAGCTTCTATAAATTTGCAGGTGGTAAGCAACATCTTAGGAGAGGTATTCATGATAAGTAACACTAAAGTCCGAGGCACACTTTCCTGGGAGTAAGCCCCAATGGGACTGAGAGCACAATCCTAACGCGGAGTTAGACCGGCAAAGTTTGGCTGGCACAAGCGACACCGTAAAGCACGTTTGGACTACTCTCGGAGTCAGGGAGGATGGTGCATGTCTGTGTGCTGGCCTCTCTGTCTCCAAGAGTGGGCCAAACATACTTGACGGTGTCCCTTGTGTCGACCAAATTTTGCTGGCCTAACTGTGCCGGCCTAACTCCAGGTTGGGATTGCACTCTGACTTCTGACCAAAATGGATAGGATAAAGTCATAAGCCCTCTGTGAAATGAATGGGGCATGTTGGTCATGGCTAATGTTCCAGTCCTGTGCCCCACCATTTGCACTGATGCAGCTGGGCCATCCTATGGTGGTGGTGATCAGGAGGCCTCCTTGAAGCAAAGGGGCTTTTCTTACCTTCAGGTAAGCTCCCCTGCTATATCTATTCAGATCTGTACCAACCGCTTGAGTGGCCCCAAGGGGACATGGCAATGCCAAGCAAGGGGATGTAGAAGAGCGCCAGAGTGCCACCAATAACCACCCCTCTGCACACCCCTGACAGTCTCCTGGGATCCTTGACCCTCCCCCTCTCCCTCCACCCCAAGACTCCCCCTCCCTGACAACCAACCACTTCCTGTCAGCTTACTGGCTCTAGGAGGGCCAGTTGAGCCATTGACACATCGGTGGTGCCTCTTTTGTGGCAGTGGCCTGGTAGTGCCAGCGTGTTTTGTGATGCCACAAACCCTGCCGCACTGCCAGAACATGATTTCCAGCAATGTAGATAAGGGATAGGATTGGGCATTGGGCATAGGTTGGTCCCATTCATTTAACTGAAGGGTACTTGTGCCTCCCTGTATTCAGTGTGAAACTCCACTTAGCTTTTGCTTGCTTCCAAATAGCCTTTGCAAGTCATCTGTTTAACATTTTGCAATGGTTCGAATACACCCACAATAGGTTGAAATTTTGCCAGCATCAACCCTTCACAAAAGTTCTACTAAAAAAAATTTTTTTTAAAAAACTTTAAAAACCTTTGCAAGGGGTCAGGTTGCTGGCAAAAGTTGAAGCTTTGGCAGACACTTCGTGCTCATCTTGAGTCTGCAAAGTTTGGCCGGCACAAGGGCCACCGTCAAGCACGTTTGGACCGCTCACGGAGTCAGGGAAGATGGTGCACGTCTGTGTGCTGGCCTCCCTGACTCCGAGAGTGGTCCAAATACACTTTACGGTGGCCCTTGTGCCGGCCAAACTTTATTGGCCAACTCCAGGTTAGGATTGCGCCAACTTAGCACAAGATCATCCGGTTAGGATCTTTCCCAACTATGGTATGGGGATAAGGATGCTTACCTTAGAGGATTGTAAGGAGGGCAGCACGAATACACAAGTGCTTTGCACACTCAAACACTATACAAATATTAAGCGTTAGACACATAATCAACAATTTCATAAAGCAAGGAACATCTTGCGCACACATGCACACATGCTCACTTTTTTTCTTTTACATAGATGATTTCCAGCATCCGTTTTGAAGGATTCATAAAATTTGACTGGGATGATCAGCATTCCCATTTAGCCTCCAACACCCATTGACTTTCAGATATTCACTGCTACAGACACCCTATAAAGAAACCTGTACATTCTCAGTACAACACAGGAGCATTAATACAGCAAAACAGCCAGCACTTGAAATTGGAATCTATTATTTGGCTCCCTGGCAGATCACCGATTTCCTGGGGTTTGATACAAAGCTCCCTTTTCCAGCAAAGATTTCTCCATTCATTTGGATTGGGGGGGGGGGGATGACCAGATTTGGGCATGTGATGCACATGTTCTCAATCCCTCCATTGAAATGCATGCACAAGAGATCTAGACCCATGTGAATGAAAGCTTACGCAAATCTGTGGTTCAGGGCAACTATCTCTAGAATACTCATGAGGAATGAAGTGAATACACTGATCCATGGCTCTCTCACCTATCAGCACATTGACCACTGGCAAGAGCAGTGCTTAATAGGTTGGTACCTTTCCTATGACCTTTGAAACTAACTTCTGCTGATGTCATTGTAACCACCTTGAATGGAGTCCCTTATGTTGATAATATGCCTATAAAATCTATTGATCACTTATTGGCTCTTTACAATATACTATTTATATATGTACCTGTATTTTAAGGTGAAACCCAAACTTCTGTACACCCCGATGAGGGTAACTGTGTTTTTCAGGGGAATAAAAACATTAGTCGTTTCCCACGATGATTGTTTGTGAAAGTTCATGACAAAATTGGGATGCTGAATCAATTCCCTTTTCTTCAGTTCTAAGAGTGGGTTCTCAAAAGTATTGCATGCAGTATCTGCAGTTCTGTCTTGGTTGGGCCAAATCAAATGACCTTGGTTGGGCCAAATCAAAATGTTATCATGGATCAGCCATCCCAGGACATGTCCAACACCTTTTATGATGTCAAACACACCCAACCACCTGGAACAGAATGGTTTGTTAAGACTCACTAAAAAGAAGAAAACAATCATGTCAACATGGTCAATTTGACAAGTGTCAAATCAGAGGTCAATGTGGAGGCTATTTTTTCATCTGCTCACAAAAGCCATCTAGTCACATGAATCAGTGCAACATTAACATGTGCGCTAAATGCCAAGCTAGATCAGAAGTGTGTTGCATGATCAGGGTTGTGTTAGTGTACCTTTTTTTTCAAATGTAAATAGCAGCCCTACAGCGGTCGAGATATGGGTTGTGACCATAACATGGGGCAATTTCAACATTTTGCACCCCACAGCCATGATCCTATTGCCCTGCTGTAAGGCTCACACTTGGCAATGAGCCATAATGATGCCAATGGGAGCTTATTATCCAGTGCAAATGGCAGCAGCAGAGGTCAAACTGAGTCAGTATTAACCACCTCCCTCGTCCCATGCCAACGTCTCATTGCAGACTAGGTCCCATGTGGCATTTGACCAAACCCCCAAGTCATGCAACAGGCATATCGTATATAGTTTGGCTTTAAGAGCTCATACACTACAACCCCCATTGTCCCAGCAACCCCCTGCTGAGTCTCACCAGAGGCCCCAATGCCCACAGTAGGCTGACCGGTTTCCCCTCTAAGCAGCTCTGGTGCAGCAATGGAGAGCACACAACGGGGCCCTACCTTCTCAGCTGCCCGTTCAGTCGCAGCAGCCCTGCCAATCCACGTCAGTCCAAAGCCAAAAAGACCAAGCCAGAATCAGAGTCCAAGGTGGTAGTTAGTCCGCAAGCCAGGTCCAGCAATCCACAAGCCAGTCCAATGGCCGGAGTCCACAAGCCAGTCAGTCCGTGATCCAAGTTCAGTAGGCATCAGGCCTGTCCAAAAATCAGTAAGCCAAGTCAATCACGGTCCATGTCATGCTAAAGCCAAGCCAGAATCCGAGCTCACAGTCAATAGTCCACCTAGGTTCGCTGTACACAGGTAGCCCAGTCAGTTCTGTCCAGCTCATCTCACACGCCACACCACCTAGTGCTCATCTCCCTCTCTTCCTAGACAGGGCCCTCATTAGCCTGCAGCTATGTTCCTAAGGCTAGCAGGAGCTCTAGGATTAACCCTGTGTGCTCCAGATTGAGCAAGAAGGGAGGCCACTGCTGACACCACAAGCTACCTCCTCCTTTGATCTTCTGGTTGCCCATTACACCCATGAGTCCCACGCTTCTGGACGTCTTTTTGACATCCTTCACCATCTCCCTGTAGTTACATGAGAACTGCTCCCTTGTTTTTTGATCCCACACAATTGGAGGATATGTATGAGTGAAGCAACAGCATAGCTAGTCTAGCTGTGTCACATGGTTCTTTACCAACTCCCTTAATTGATACTATGAGTGGAGATGCTTGCAAAATACTCCACATCTGCATTTCTCCCTAAATTACTGCTCTGTCTTCTGGAGTGGAAATAATGCCTTAGTACAGGCATGCCCAGGTATCCACTGATTCAGTTATCCGTGGATACCACGGATACTGGGATGCCTATCAAAAAGATGAAGGTAAAGGTTCCCCCACGACCGAATGGTCTAGTCGTGACCGACTGTAGGGGGCGGTGCTCATCTCCATTTCTAAGCCTCGAGAGCCGGCGTTTGTCCGAGGACAAGCTTCTGTGGTCATGTGGCTGGCATAACTATACGCTGTAGCACACAGAATGTCGTTACCTTCCCACCAAAGTGGTCCCTATTTATCTACTTGCCTTTTTAGGTGCTTTTGAACTGCTAGGTTGGCAGGAGCTGGGACAAGCGACAGGAGCTCACTCCGTCATGCAGTCTTGAACTCCCAACCTTCCAGTCAGAAAGCCCAGCAGCAGCGGTTTAACCCACTGCGCCACCACATCCCTACCAAAAAGACAGGGGAACATTAAACAGTGGAGTGTTCAGAAGAACAGAGGAGGCCGCTCACATGAAGGTGCTCTGCCTGCCACACCAAGCCTCCTCCTCCTCCGGTTTGTAAGGTTGCGTTGCGGACTTGCAGCTGGACAACAGGCCTCTCATGATGCCCCAGGGAGTGCCTCATGATACTCCAAATCCCCTGGCCTGCTCCGCTGCATTCGTAAAGGGATGAAACTGCTTTTTCTTTTCAGAAAAAAAAACCCTGACAAAGAGGGCTGTCTGTCTCCAGTCTCACGGTGCAACCCAGCCAGTGACGTTGCATGACACTACGTGGTAACGTCGGCGCAACGTCACCAGCACTGAGGCAGGGCGCCAACCTGCACCCCTGCGTTGGCGCTAGAACTCTTGGGCCAACGCTAGCAGCTGAGCCCAGTTGGCATAAGGGTGGTTCTGGGAGGAGGGAGGGAGGGTGGAACTGGGTGGGGGTGGGCATAAGGGCACATCCAGAGGCCACACGGCTTCCTCGGATCTGCGCCTGCTATTTAGCAGGTGCAGATGCAAGGAACTCTTAGGGGAGGCTGGAGCCAGGGGAGGCTTGAAGCCAATGTGGCCAATGTCGTCACATCGGGCCCCGTGCTTCAGGGGTCCCCGCACTGGCAGGGTGAGCCTATTGCCTGTGGCTGCAGCTGGGATCTCGATGGGCTGTAAGTCAGTGGGGCGAGCAGAGCAGCTTTGCCTTGGTCTCTCCCACCTGCCTCTGCCTCTGAACAGCCCAAGGTGGGCCACCTGGAAGTGGTTGGCAATTATGTTAGGATATCCCCACCAACTACTTCCACATGCCGTGCTTTGCACGTGGCACGAACGGAGCTCTTCTGGGTGAGTGGGAGGTCTCACAGGGAGGGTTGGGGGCCCCGCAGGAATGCCCCATTGGGCCCCGCTGCTTCTGGAGCCTCCCCTGAGGAAGGGCGCAAACATGCGCTTGCCCCAGGGAGGCTCCCCAGCATGCCAATCGTGCGCTGGATATGTTGCAGATCCGCCGGCCTCACCATTCCAGCGCAACTTAGGGTTGTGCCCAGTGATGTCATTCAGGGGGAACGGACCAGAACGGGCGTTCCGGATCCTAACGGGCTCCGTGGCTGGTTCCGGGTTCCCAACAAGTGCCAATCAAAAGTGAGTTCCTGTTCCTAAATCAATTGAATGACACCACTGGTTGCGCCCTCATTCTCTGCTCCATAGCAATGTTCAAATACCTTCGGCACTGAGCAGACGGGCGAAACCCACAGCAGACACCAGGAGCAGAGTGCTCTATCCCTTCCTCCTCCCCCCCCTTTCACTCCTCCTAGAACTCCTTTCAGGGTTCGGGTCAGCCTTGCATTCCACATTAATCAGTGGTGAAACAGTAGCCTCTCGCCCAGCCACTTAGGGGGGTCCGCAGAAGCATTGACAGAGCAGTTAAAATGTTTATCTCAGTGACAACACACAGCTGCCGAGGAGGCGCTGCTCGGAGGGGCTCTCATCAGGCCAGGTTCGGGAGGCAAAGGCAGCTCATTAACTTGGCTTTGCGGGACGGGATTAAACCGACGGCTGGAGGGCTGCGCAAAGAGGGTGCGGACAGAGGGCCGTGACAAGGAGGCTGCCGCTTGCAATCTTCAAGCCAGGCAGCGGGAATGGACAACCGCTCAGCTTCTCCGCTCAATCACAAAGCAGAAAGTCAAATTGTTGTTGTTGTCCAGTCGCTAAGTCGTGTCCGACTCTTCGCGACCCCCTGGACCACAGCATGCCGGGCCTCCCTGTCCTCCACTAGCTTCCGGAGTTCGCACAATTTCATGTTCATCGCTTCAGTGATACTGTCTAACCATCTCCTCCTCTGCCGCCCCCTTCTCCTTTGGCCTTCCATCTTTCCCAGCAGGAGGGTCTTTTCTAAATAGTCCTCTCTTCTCAAGATGTGGCCAAAGTCTTTGAGCTTCAGCTTCAATATTTGACTTTCCAAGGAGCAATCAGGCTTGACTTCCTGTAGGATTCCCAATTGGATCTCCTTGCAGTCCAGGGGACTCTCAAGAGTCTTCTCCAACACCCTAATTCAAAAGCATCTATTCTTCGGCGCTCTGCCTTCCTTATGGTCCAGCTCTCACATCCATACATTGCTACTGGGAAAACCATAGAGAAAATCAAATAATGCACCCCAATATAGCACAAGGCGGAGACGGAGTCCATTGGTAGCATTCGACATAATTATAATTAGGCACGCCCTCAAAACCTACTGGAAACTATCCCAACATCCTATTTCCGTTGTCAAAGCAAGAAAAGTGCAGGCATACCCCAATATCTGCTAGAGCAGCGGTTCTCAAACTTTTTAGCACTGGGACCCGCTTGTTAGAATGACAGTCTGCCCAGGACCCACCAGAAGTGATGTCATGACCAGAAGTGCTGTCACTGTGACGCCAGAGCCTGCTGCTTTCCTGAGAATGCAGCCATCAGTTGGGTGATTTTTCAGCTATTTTCCAATTGCAGCGGGAATGAGAAAGAAAAAATGCCTGAGCTTCAGGGCGCAATCCTCACCTGGAGTTAGGCCGGCGCAGCTAGGCCAGCAAAGTTTGCCTGTCACGAGGAGCACCGTAAAGTACGTTTGGAGCACTCTCAGAGTCAGATTGGCCGACACACCTGCAAGCTCAGGCGTGAAGCCCAATCTTATACTGCCTGGTCCCCTTCCCCTGGTTATGTGCTCCATCCTCCCCAATTCCAAGAGTGGTCCAAAGGCACTTTACAGTGGCCCTTCTGCAGCGGTGGGATCTAACTGATCCAGGAACCGGAACGGTGACCGGGACTCACTTTTGATTGGCAGCCTGTCCTGTCGGTTCCGCTGCCTTCCCACCCACTGCACGGGCTGCCTCGGTGGACGCGCCCACCGCCGCTCGCTCGGGCACCCGGCGTGCCCCCCACCCATCCCCCCCAGTGAGCAGGCGCCCCCTCTGAGGCCAGGGGTGCATCGCAGCGCCGCGTCCATCACAGAGGCGGCGGCGAATGGCAGCGGGTGGGCGGAGCTATCCCTAATTAGGCTCAGGAACAGCCGTTCCAGCACGTTCCCCCTGGATGACACCCCTGCCCTTGTGCCAATCAAACTGGGCCAGGTGAGGACTGAGCCCTCAGACGGAGACAGGCAGCCCAATCCAGAGCTGCCAAGTTCCCAGAGGAGCAACAGGACCAAAACGGCTATTGCAGCATCCTGTGGGAGTCGCAGGAGCTGCGGGCACCTCCTCGGGGGAAGGAGACGCTCAGGACATTTCCGTTCTTAAGTCACCGGAAGGAGGAAAAGTGGGGGAGGAATCCACACTTTGTTTATTTGTACGCCTCTGTGGCAAAGCAAATGCGTCCTTAAGCCGTTGACATCAAAGAGCTTCTCTGAAATTAAAGAGGCTATTAACCGCAGTTTTAAACTGCTCTTAAATAGCCTTCTGATATGATACAACACACAGAAGAGGGGAAGGGAGCAGATTCTTTGTGTGTGTGTTTATTTGCGTTTCAGATCTGAGCCGAGATCCTTGGTGGCTCCTCTTTGCCTTGCAACTCCATTTCACGCTCCTTGGGGACCTGTTTATTATTTAACTAGGATAAGCATTTCAAAACGCCTTGTTGGGGAAGGAACTTGGGCCTGTTCTTGAGCTAGTTTCCAGCGGGCAAATGCACTGTGGAAATGCCGCAGTTCCACTGCTTGGAGGATGTCTTCATAGAATCAGAGTGTTGGACGGGACCTGCAAAGCCATCTAGACCAACCCCCTGCCTGTAGCAGGAAATCCTCCTAGAGCATCTCCAGCAGGTGCTTGTCAAGCCCCTGCTTGAAGGTCTCCAGTGAGGGAGAATCCACCACCTTCCTTGGCAATCTGTTCCACCTGTGCAACGCAATTCCACCAGCACAACACAATTACAGGGAATTGTGGGCAATGTCTTCTCCATGCTGAACCCTTGGGCTGCAGTGGGTGGGGCAGACTGCTGTGTCCATCCTGACATCACAGAATCACAGAGTTGGAAGGGACCTACAAGACCATCTAGTCCAACCCCCTGCCTGTGGCAGGAAATCCTCCTAGAGCATCTCTAGCAGGTGCCTGTCAAGCCTCTGCTTGAGGGTCTCCAGTGAGGGAGAATCCACCACCTCCCTCCAGTGGCAATCTGTTCCACTGTCAAACCACCCTTATCATCAAGAGATTCTTCCTGATATCCAACCAGCATCTCCTCTCTTGCAGTTTGTACCCATTGGACCGAGTTCTACTCTCAGAGGCAGGTGAGAACAGGTTTGTCCCTTCTTCTATAGGACATCCCTTCAGGTGGATGTCACCTGAAAACCTCCAGGACTGTTCCCCCCACTGCGGGATGCAGTGCATGCCCTGTTGACAAGGCTACATCAGGGCTGGAAAGTTGGACAGGATTGGGCCCTGTGTGAAGCTAGCAAAATGGAAGAAAGTAGAGATTGCAGCTCTGCACTGGCTGGGACAGTGTTACTCAAACTATGGGTTGGGGTCCACTTGGTGGGTCGCAACCAGTGATGTCATGCAGGGGGAACGCGGGGGAACTCAGTTCCACTAGTTAAAATTAGGGCTGACTCCGCCCACTTCACTCTCCCTCCTCCCCCCTCCCGATTCCTCTGCAAAGAGCTTTTCTTCTTGATTGGCCGGCACTCAGAGGGTTAAAGGGAGTGATTCCGGATTCCTAGGGGGGCGAAGGGGGAAGGGCTGCAGTGGGGAAGTCCCACTGACATGTGCCAATCAAAAGTGAGTTCCTGTTCTTAAATCATTTAGATGACACCACTGGTCGCAACCTAATGTAAAGTGGGTCGCGGAAAGCTGGGAGCAGCCTTCCTGGAAACTGCAGACCTGACTCTTCTTATATTCCTTTTCTGTTAATTGTTTGTATTTTCAAGTGAGGGTTGTTTTTTTAAAAAAAATTATTTTTATTTCAGCGCTTTTACGTCCTATTTTGTCCTGCTTTCTGCCAGGGATGTTTCATGGTTGTGCCATTGCTGCAGTCCAAGACTGCCAGGTTGCATTCCAGGAGTGCCATTTGATTATGTCACAGCGACGGCACTTTCTGCTTGATGATGTCACTTCCTGCCACAACATCACTTCCAGGCAGCGGCGTCATGCTGCCGGAACGCTGGGCGGGAGCCAAGAAGGTTAAATAAGGACTGGAGACGACATCCCTGTACAATTGATAGCCGCCGACTGCAGCCAGGGGTGGGCTCAGCAGCCATGTTGTTACGCTCAAAACTATCCTTATTCCAAGCATTTCAGATTGGTTTGCGCGTGATGTCTAGGACTGAATAGTTTACTCCTGAAATAAAAACTTACCAAAATAACAATGTGTGATCGTGTAGAAACATCAGTGGTAACCATATTATGAGTTAATATGCAATTCCAAGGTTTAATTCCGCGTAATTATATTACTGAACATACCGGATGAAATGCTACTTGCTGTCTATTTAAACTCAGATTGCACTGTTAAAGACGTTGAGATTAACTTTTACACGCGTGCAGGGAGATTTTTATTCGTGAATTCGCGGCAATCCTCCTCCTTGGCGGCAATGATCTGAGTCAGCCATATTGTTCCGCCCATGGCTTCAAGAAAACGATCTTATGCCGCCTCCAGCCATTTAACCTCCTTGGCGGGAGCGGTACGCAACGGGTGGGCTGCCGCTCACCCATTCCTCCCGCCCAGCATTCCGGCAGCATGACGCCGCTGCTTCCAGGTGAATGACATCACTTCCCATGGGTCTCGAAACAAGTGCCATTCTAAAAAGCGGGTCCCGGGCTAAAAAGTTTGAATATCACTGGGCAAGAAACAGCATTTGCGGCCTAAACCCTGCTAATCTGCCTCCATCCTGTGAAGGAGTCTCGTGTTCTGCCCACCCAGTCTTCACCTGAAAGTGCCATCCCACCTCTAGGGGCATTTCCCATTTCCTCTGCCTACTTCCAGGGCAACAATTAACGCACTGGCTGATGTCCTGGACTGCCAGGTTTGTCTTTGATTATATTTGCCACTCAAATCCAGGCAGCCACTAATGAAACAGTTGCTGTTTTGTTGACAGAACATTAATTACTTGATCTTAGGACTTGGTAATTGCGCGGGGCCCCCTCTGCATACATCACTAATTACATTAGCAATTATATGGCATTTTCAAGACAAAGGAACGACGTCCGCAACTGCAGCGTCAGGGGTACCCTGCTGGTCTGTTTCCATCGCGTTTCGGGGGCTTTCAGGAGCTGGCCGGGGGAGGCCCGCTTTTGGGCACGAGGCTCGTCTCCAAGATGGATTTTCGAGCCAATGCTAACCTGCACAGTCTGGAAAAAGGAGCTATTCCAAAAATGTGAGCATCACACCGACTCGGAGCCAAGGATTTAAGTGGGCTGCCAATGGCACACAAAGCAGGCCGCCAGCACCATTTCCAAGCCACTGCTGCAAAGCTTTGCTGTGGCTGGTGGTCTGCATAAGAGCTATGTAAGCTGGTGCAGAACTTGGTTTGTGGGCAGGCAGGGGGAGCGATGGGGCATGTTGGGGAAGGGGTAGGGGTGGATTCAGTGGCAGTTGCACACACCGGCTCCTACCACTTATTTTTTTTTAATACCAACCTCTTTCTCTCTTCCCAGTTGAAATTACTAGGTGTTGATGCTGGAAGCCTGGGTCTGATGGGCCAGGCCGCGAGCTTGTGTGCACAGACCTTCCTAAGCATGGAGGAGTGCTCCATTGGGAGACTCCCACAGGGCTTTTGGGACACCAGCCCAAATGTTAGTGCCACCACATTTGGCTTCATTGAGGAGAGTGTTGGCCAATGCACATGTGCCCTGGTGTTCATTGACGGAACCCTGCACTACAAGAATCTCAATGCAATGGTATATTCCAGTATTCTGTTGAACTGTGGGTTGGGACCTACCTGGTGGGTCACGACCTGATGTCAGGTGGGTCGTGGAAAGCAGGAGCAGCCATCTTAGAAGCTGCAGACTTCACTCTTGCTACATTCCTGTGGTGAGTGTTAACAGTTTAAATTTACAAGTGAGGTTTTTTAAAAATTTTGTTTGTAGTTCAGGGCTTTTATTTAATATTTTGACCTAGGACGCAATCCTAACCTGTTTTCCGTCAGAGATTTTTCATGGTTGTGCAACTGCTGCAGTCCAAGAATGGCAGTTTGCATGCCAGGAGTGTCGTTTGATTGCATCACACCGACAGCACTTCCTGCTTGACGATGTCACTTCCAGCTATGACATCACTTCCAGGTCAATGACATCACATCTGGCGGGTCCCAACACGAGTGCCATTCTAAAACGTGGGTCCCGGTCCAAAACGTTTGAGAACCACTGGCATATTCAATTACGTCAACTTGTTTGCGCCTCTCACGATACCAGCTATGTTCACCCTTTTCCATCTCGTGGCACACTGACAATGCGCTAAAATTGCCAAGGCATACCAGGGAGGGGTGACAATTGATACGGCACTCTGCAATGCCAGCAGAGGGCTCACATTCCCCAATGGCCCTGCTAATAAATGACCTTCCTCCAAACCCCCATGGCATGCCAGTGGACCAGTCACGGTAGACGGATGTGATGGCCCGCACAGTGGTTGAAAACGGCTCTCCTACACAATTGCTCAGGTATCGTCCCTGGTCCCTTATTTCTGCTCCACTAAGAATCATCAGATAGGAAGTGAGCCAAAAATGCACACACACAAAAATAGAAATATGACTGTTAGGTAACTTTGCTGACTCCACAAGAACAGCCACAGCACCCCAAACTGAACACATGTTTGCCTGGCAATACAGTTGCCGACTTGCCACTGCTGTTCAAGCCACAGTTGTTATTTACACACAGCTCGCGGATGCATGGCACCGCACATTTTATGCCATATGCTAACTGCATCCTCTCTATATGTGGCAGTTTGGCAGTCTGCATCCTAGCATCCCCCCCCTTCACTGTGCATGCGTGTGGGGGTGAACTGTGCTTGTTTGTTTGCATCGCACGCCTCCCTATTTTTAGAAAACTCACATTCCTGAGCTGGTTCCCTTCTTTTGGCAACAGAGGTGAAGGCGGCTGAGATGATTCATAAATACTTATTGACAAAACGTAGACGTTCACCAATGCAAACAAATCAAGAGGACCAAAGAAATTGCATATATTGAAAGGAATCCTTCAGCAGGATATAAGGAGGAGATTCTTAATTTGGAAGCTGGGCTGAGCTTCTTGGGATGGAGCTGAGGGGTGACGCAAGAGGTGGCAGAGTCAATGCAGTTATTGACGGCACTTCTGTTTACCAGTAAGATGCAATGGAAGACTCCTAGTCAACTCTGGGCCCAATCCTATATTAAGTCAATCTTCATTATCCGCGAGGGTTAGGCTCCTAGAAATCCTTGCGGATAGCAAATTTGCAGATAACAAACCACTGACTCTATGGGATCGATGGCGTTAGGTGCAAGAGGCACCTTATCTGCCACCAGAGGAATCCAGCATGAAAACATCTAAGAGCATCTAGCTGAAAATCTAAAACCTCTTTGCCACTGAAACTGAAACAGCACCTCATAGATTATTTTACGGTGTGAGTGCATGTGTATATATGATTCAGATTCAAATTCAGAATACCTTTATTGGTATACAACAGGGAGGTACAACGTATTTACATATACAAGAACAATGCACACAAGACATCATTTAAAAGCAAATTAGCTCTCCGGAGTAGACTCACGACTAACATTAGTCTGCACAATGATATTTAGAAAGGCTGCTACCTGCTTTAACATTTCCGGGTCTGACGTTGCCAGGAGAATTTTTATCCACTCCTCTTCCGCTAACTGTTGCCTCCTCGATAGAATTGGGGTAGTAGGTTATTCCTGGCCTCAGCGTGAAGAGGGCAGTGGAAGAGGAGGTGGGCCACAGATTCAATCACCCCCAAAGAGCAAGGGCAGGTCCTTTCAGTGTATGGTATCCCTCTGAACTGCAGATGGTATAACATTGCAGCGGGCAATCTATATGTTTCATTAAAGCTGTGATATTTTTTACCATTGATAACATCAGAATTCCATCAATCATATTTATATATCGCTTTTCAACAAAAGTTCACAAAGGGGTTTGCAGGCAAACAACAACAACAACAATTAAAGTTAAATGTCTCTAAATCCTTATTTAGAGCAGTGGTTCTCAAACATTTTAGGTTGGGACCCACTTTTTAGAATAGCGCTCGTGTCAAGACACACCGGATGTCATTAACCTGGAAGTTATGTCATGGCTGGAAGTGACATCATCAAGCAGGAAGTGCCATCATTGTGACATAATCAAATGATACTCCTAGAATGCAAACTGGCATTCTTGGACTGCAGCAACTGCACAACCATGAAACATCCCTGACAGAAAGCAAGATGAGGACAAAATTTGATGTAAAAGCACTGAACTAAAAACAAAATTAAGAAGAAAACCCTCACTTCAAAATTCAAACTGTCAACGCACACAAAAGGAATATAGCAAGAGTAAGGACTGCAGCTTCCAAGATGGCTGCTCCCAGCTTTCTGTGACCCACCTAACACCAGGTGGGTCTCGACCCACAGTTTGAGAAACACTGTTTTAGAGTGTTGCTCGCTCCCTTAGATTTTTAGAAAGGCAGGATGTCAACCTTTTAAGAAATCAGGTTGCAAAGAATTGGGTCTTTCTGAGCAGCTCAAGTTACAAAGCTGCCCCCAAAGGAATATAACAAAAAAGAACAAGAAGCTCTGTGGTTATCCTGATGTCACAGAACTCTTGGAAAACAGAGAAGAGGTGAGGGAAAATAAAGTGGCCGTTATGTAAGCAAACTTAGGCATGAGGTCTCCAATCTTGTCCCTGTTTACTCAACATTTATTTGAACGAGTTCTGATTTTTAATCTCCAAGGCAGTTTCTGAATCACATTATGCAAGAATAACATGCAAAGTGAGACTGACTGAAATCCAAAAAGAACAAAATGGCATCAACGTTAGCAACACATTAACTCTAACTTGTAAAGTTTCATAATTATATCCTGCCCCAAAAAATATCATCAGCTTCATGTCCCCACCTGGATATGCTGGGGATTAATCTGGACCTTCTAAGTGTACTCTGTGGCATCACTGGGTGTGTGTGTGTGTGTGTGAGGACCACACCAGATGACACACTTGGTAAGTGTGTGTGTGTGTAAGACACCAGCATTACTGGCCAACATGGTAAAAATCGTGATATTTTCAAATAATACCATCATGTTATATATGATTCAATGGGCAGTTTAAAGCAGAATGCAATGAAGCAAAGCACACTGAATTATTTGTATTCTAGCAAACATTATAGCCAAATAACCTGAAAAAGAAAACAACTGCCTTATGTAACACACAGTGGATTTCCTTAACTCGAAAACGGACCAATGAGATGGATTGTTCCAAGAGCCAATGAGGTGCTGTTACATCACAGCAGGCAACCAGTAAGGTGTCAGTATGATTCAGCTCTCATTTTCCTGTATCATACCTAATACCATAACTCTTAAGGCCCAATCGTATGCAGCTTTCCAGTGCTGATGCAGCTGTGCCAATGGGGCCTACACAGTAACATGGGGTGGTGGTGAAGTCTCAGAGACCTCCACAATGTAACAGAACGTTTGTTCTCTTACCTTGGGGCTGCATTGCGGCTGCATCAACGCTGGGATGTTGGAGAGGATTGGTCCCTTATTCAGTTGCGTGTCGCAAGTTGGCCACTGAAATTTTTGCTGGTTGCTCATTTGCTGGGTGGTCTGTCCTGTTCCAGACTGAATTAAATAAATGAATGAAGTTAATGGGGATGACACCAACCCTAACAATGCTGCTTACATTTAGGTTGTGCTTAACGGTAAAGGTAAAGGTTTCCCCACGACCGAATGGTCTAGCTGTGACCGACTGTAGGGGGCGGTGCTCATCTCCATTTCTAAGCCTGTAGAGCCAGCATTTTGTCCGAGGACAAGCTTCCGTGGTCATGTGGCTGGCATGACTCTATGCCGTAGCGCACTGAACGCTGTTCCCTTCCCACCGAAGTGGTCCCTATTTATCTACTTGCATTTTTAGGTGCTTTCGGACTGCTAGGTTGGCAGGAGCTGGGGCAACCAACGGGAGCTCATTCTGTTGTGCAGTCTTGAACTCCCAACCTTCTGGTCGGAAAGCCACCAGCAGTGGTTTAACCCGCTGCGCCACCACATCCTCGAAGTGGTCCCTATTTATCTACTTGCATGTTCAGGTGCTTTCGAACTGCTAGGTTGGCATGAGCTGGGACAAGCAACAGGAGCTCACTCCATCGTGCAGTCTTGAACTCCCAACCTTCCGGTCGGAAAGCCCAGCAGCAGCGGATTAACCCGCTGCGCCACCACGTCCCTAATTTATTCTGTATGTTCCGGTATGGGAGGAGATCCATTATGGGAGTGATGCCATGAACACTTGCACCAGGTGACACAAACCTTAGTGATGCCTTTGCGAGTGCTTTTCCATTGCAGTTCCACCGCATCCACTTCTAGAAGCCAGATGCTCAAGAACGTGAAGATGGAATTTGGGGGTCAAAACAGAGAAGGAGAGCAAACTCATAACCTGGAGAGAGGCCGGCACAATTAGGCCAGCAAAGTTTGGCCAGCACAAGGGACACCATAAAGTATATTTGGACCACTCTCAGAGTCAGAGAGGCCAGCATGCAGATGTCCCCGACTCTGAGAATGGTCCAAACGCACTTTACGGTAGTCCTTGCGCTGGCCTAACTTTGCTGGCCTAACTCCAGGTTAGGATTGCACCCTGATAGGCATGGGCTAATATGCTGAATCAACCACAGACTAGCAGGTCCCTCATACAGCAACACAAAGATTTAGATTATACAAGACCACAAGAAGAGCCCTGCTGGATCACAGAGTGGCCCACCAAATGCCTCAGGGAGCCCACAAGACAGTACGATACCTGTATCTTGTTGCCAAGCATTCCCTTGCACTTGGCATTCAGAGACAGCATTCTTCTTGTAGCTTGTAACCTGTGACGGACCTTTCATCCACAAATCCAATTCCTTTTTAAAGGCATCGAGGCCACACGCAACCTGTGGCAAGGAGTTCCACAGACTAATTACATGCTAGGTAAAGATTGAATGGTGTTTTCATGTAACTGGGGTTCCTCCACATGCTATTTTCACTAACACTCTGTTCTTCTCACTCCAAAAGCCCTTTTATACCAATATCACTCTTTGAGATGCACACATGGGCTTCCATGGGAGTGAGCTGGCAGTGTCTGAGATATTTCAAAAGCTATGTAGCTGAGCACCAAACACAGAAGATAAGGTAGCAATAATAAACTCCACAGGGACCCACCCTAATGCTAGTCCTGTCAACAATTGCTCATCTTTTGTGTGGCTTAATGGCGAAAACCCATCGCTGGTCCTTTCTCTCCATCTACACCTGAGTCAGGTGTTGTTGTCAGAACAAAGGTTCAAGTTAAATGTGAGTTGTGCACATGGAAGACCTCTCTCTCTCTCTCTCTCTCTCTCTCTCTCTCTCTCTCCACACACACACACACACACACACATTTAGGTATGCATATTTTATACTTTTCTGTTGTCTCACTTAGTGCCCAGTTTCCTTTTTTTTTCCCCAGATACTTCTTAAAATGTCACATCTCTATGCAGAAAGTTATCATAGATCCTTGTTCATTCAATTCATTCAATCACTTTTCGGAGGGAGGGAGGAGCAAAGTTTTAATACGCTGCAGCAACAACACAATCCTCTTGGGGATCAAACGCGGTTCAGGTAGACACATCTGGTGAAATGCATCACATCAAATTAGTATCAAGGGTATTGAGATTCTGAGTCGGCCGGCAGACAATTCTCCGTCTAATGTACTGCTTTGGAGATTGTTGAAGAAACTTGAATCCCAAATCTCAAGCGGAATGACGGAGACTAACATGCTGGCTCAAATACTGAAAGTGAGGATCAAAGAGCCGGGGGTCCAAATTGGCTTTGCAAACAAAGCAGCTTCAGCCCGTCTCCAGAGACCCTGGTGCTAATTTTATCAGATCTCCTGGACTTCCCCCACCCACTCCTCTTTTGGCTGTTTCAGGGAGCCAACCAAAACAAAAATCAACAACAACAACACTGTATTGCTCTGTGTCTGCCTGCAGGGCAAGCCGACCCACCATCTACATCAGCCCCCATCAGGAACCAGGCAATCAGCATAACCTATTCTAAATGAAAATGCATCGCGTTGTCTATCCTGCCTCTCTCTCTCTCTCTCTCTCTCTCTCTCTCTCTCTCTCTCTCTCTC
>JAJKFI010000062.1:1719854-1749067 GCA_029204185.1 Lerista edwardsae | reverse complement strand
CTCTCTCTCTCTCTCTCTCTCTCTCTCTCTCTCTCTCTCTCTCTCTCACACACACACACACACACACACACACACACACACACACACAGCCATGAATATTTCAATACGACTCCACCGCACGGATCAATACCGCCGACTCTCAAGCTGCATTGATTTTCAGAGGTTTGGCTCACAAGGGTGATAAAATATTTCTCAAGTTATGAAGCTGGAGTTAAAGAGCTTTTGCTGACACTTCAGCATTTACAAGAAGACACATCTCTCTCTCTCCTCCTCCTCCTCCTCTCTTGCGCGAGATTTATGATTAAGCATTAAGTCCTGCAAAGATGGGCAGCTGCACCATCCCATTGGGCCCACTTAAGGTCAAAAAGAGAAGCCGGGAGCTGCACAGCCTTCTGGTCCTCTGGTTCCACTTTCCTGAGGCAACCCTTATTCTCGTCCTCCACCCAAGATTTAGGTCTCTCCCACACATCCCTCAGGCCCTTAAGTTCATCATTCCGCCTGCCCACCCCCCCCAAAAAATACCCATTCATTAATGGGGGATGCAACATCTTACAGATATCTCCTTTAGCCGTATTGAAAGAGGGTGGGGTGGGCACCAGAAAAAGACACAATTTTCCTCGCCACTCATGAGAAGAAAATGCTCTCCATATGGGAAAGATTTATATATACATAATTACAGGCATGCCCAGTATCCACCGATTTGGTATCCATGGATACCATAGATACTGGGACACCTATTTAAAAGATAAAAGGTAAAGGTTTCCCCACGACCGAATGGTCTAGGCGTGACCGACTGTAGGGGGCGGTGCTCATCTCCGTTTGTAAGCCAAAGACCCAGCGTTTTGTCCGAGGACAAGCTTCCATGGTCATGTGGCCGGCATGACTCTAGGAATGCCGTTCCCTTCCCACTGAAGTGGTCCCTATTTATCTACTTGCATTTTTAGGTGCTTTCGAACTGCTAGGTTGGCAGGAGCTGGGTGCAAGCAACAGGAGCTCACTCTGTCGCATGGGCTCGAACTGCCAACCTTCCGGTCAACAAGTTCAGCAACAGCTGTTTAACCCACAGCGCCACCACGTCCCTCTATTTAAAAGACAGGGGAACATTAAACAAATCTCCTTTTTTTACCTTGTTTCAGCAAAACCACTGATGTTCCCCGGCCTTTAAAAAAGCATCCCCAGTATTCACAGATTCAGGTATTCACGGGATGTCCCAGCGGATACCAGGGTATGCCTGTATACATAATCTTAATACACACAGCCCAATCCTATGCATGTCTACTCAGAAGGAAGTCCCGTTACAGTCAATAGGGCTGTAATCCTAGGTAAGTGTGGATAGGATTGTGGCCACACACACACACACTTTATATTTATGTATAGATTTATAATTACATCTCCCCCACCCTGCTTCCTGATTGAAATAAAAGTACTGGTATGCCCCAGTATCTGCTGGGATTCCGCTCCGGACTCCTAAAAACATCAGTTGAACGGATGAATGAATGAATAATTTTTTTTCTTGGAATTTTGTTGTAATCTGCACTATATGATTCAGTACAAAAGAGAAATGTGACATTTACATTGCCGTGCTTAAACTGAGAAATTCTATATGCAACAAGTAAACGTATCAAATATTGTGGCGGTCCCCAGGCAGTCATTTGGCAACCCACATAATTCGGAGACTTGAGTGGGGAGTTCAGTACTGATTATTGCCCAAAGATTCTGTGTGTGGGGGTGAGTGGGCTGCTTGGGTAACCACAAAGGAGAACAAGTCACCCCAAAATCAATATGAGTGTTTTTAGCTTTTATTTTGTAATGTCCTACATTTTGGGGTGCTATGTCCTCCTTTGGGGTTATGGCATCTGGTCAATGTGGTCCTATCCAGCTGACTTCTAATGCAACCTCTAGAGTTGGCTGCCACACTCCACAGTTACATGTGTAGGAATGTCCTAGAAGGGCAAATCGACACAAATCAATTTCTGTCTAGTGCAGTTGTACTTCTTCTAAAGTTCTTCCTAATAAAAGTCTCTCTCTCTCTCTCTCTCTCTCTCTCTCTCTCTCTCTCACTGTCTCTAATCAAATTTCACTTTTCAAGCTGTTCTCTTCCCCAAATCCCATAAACTGCTGTCTAATAGTTTTCCCACAACCAACATCAAATCATAATTGCTTGCCGAATCTTTTGTCCCCTTTGAATAATAGGTGTTATATTTTCCACGGTTAGAATCCTCGGGAATATGACCTGTCATTTAAAAAAAAACTTCTGAAGAAAAGAAAAAAAAAACTTCTGACATGTACCGATTCCCCCACCCCAATTAGTCTCCTCCAAACAGATATTCAAGTGCTGTTTTTTTTTCCCTTTCAGAATCAGATACCTTTCTCATACACCCCCAAGCATCACAATCCCCTTCGGCAATCATTGTTTGTTATTTTCACTCGTAACACCTTTAGCATGTATGAAAATAGATGGACACGATTTTCAGCAGGTGTAAACTGGCACAGCTCCCCTGAAACCCTCATCAGGATACATGAAATTGAACCGAGTGAGGTTCCGTACTGTCAGTCTAGACGGTTCCCTGCCTAAGTGTAAGTGCAATGATGTAATTCTATCAAGAGCGTCATCACCATCACTTAGAGCCGTGGTTCCCAAACTGTGGGTTGGGACCCACCAGTGGGTTGCGAGCCAATTTCAGGTAGATCATGAAGGACCCAGAGCAGCCATGGTCAAAATATGGGAAGATGGGATGCTGGAAAGGGGGAAGGTGGTATGTTCATTTTGCTGGTGTCAAGGTTGTAAATGGGCTTTTTTTTTTTCCTCCCGGAGTCACTTTGCTATTGGAAAGTGACTGAGAAACAACCCAACTTATTGCTGCATTCTCAGGAAAGCAGCAAACTCTGGGGTCACAATAATTAAATGGCACTTCTGGCCATGACATCACTTCCAGTGGGTCCCGGACAGATGGTCATTCGAAAAAGTGGGTCCCGGTGCTAACAAGTTTGAGGACCACTGATTTAGAACAGAGATCTTCAAACTTTTTCATCTCAAGGCACACCATCCGCTTGTTGACAATTAACAAGGCTCGCCGGGTAGCCAGTGGGGCACTCACCCCACAGTGGCCCTGCTGATAAATGACCCTTCCCCAAATTCCCACAGCACACGTGCAGACCATCTGTGACACCACAATGGCATAGTGGTTGCAAATGGCTGGTTTGGAGTACAGATGCTCTATTTTCAGTTTGCAAATCCTTGCATTTTGTGATCTTTTCCAGTTCCTTTTCTACTCACACATCTCCTGGTATTGCTACTTCTATTATTGTCAAAGTATCATCATCGTCGTCGTCATCATCAACACATCCACAGAGTATCTTCCATACATCAAATAAATAATATCTACTCAGGGACAGACCTAGTCAAAATGGCGCCTGGGGCACCCAATAGAAGTGCACCCTCATGGGAACCCAGGTCTATGCACCAGAAGCAGCCGCGAGTAGATCTGGGCTCCCCTCGAGAGAGCGCCCAGGTCTACCCATTAGAAACGGCCATGAGTAGACCTGGGCTCCCTTCGAGGGAGCCCAGGTCTACCCATTAGAAACGGCTGCGGGTAGACCTGGGCGCCGTCTTGGGGCGCCTTCAAGGGAGCCCAGGTCTACTCGCGGCTGGTCCCAATGGGTAGACCTGGGGTCCGGAGCCCAGGTCTACCCGCACAATGTTGCGGGGGCCACTGGCGCCCACCTAGACAGCCCCAAGACGGCACCCAGGGCTCTTGCCACCCCTGCCACCCCCTAGATCTGCCACTGTATCTACTGTAAAATTTAATACAGCAATCCTATGAACGTCTACCCAGAATTAAGCCCCGTTGCGTATACTGGAGACGATTCCCAGTTCAGTGTGTGCCTAGGACTGCAGCCCACACCCACCCACTGATGCCGCCATGCGACATGCTGCATCCTATGGTGGGGAGTGGGCACTTGGAGGGGTCTCCTCCGTTTGAGACACACTGAACTATATTGTCAAAGGGCCTCATTTGGCTGGTGGAAGTGGTTGCGATGCTGGCTTTAACTCTTTGCTGCGCCGGCGTTGCCTTCGGTGCTAGTGCAGTAATGAATCAAAACCTCGGAGAGGGAAGTGTGCAGGAGGAATAAAGATCATTACGGAAACTCCAGCAGTAGGTTGACCCTGTGGCCTCTTCTCTTAGAAAAATCTTTAATACATAATATTATGGGATTCCTGACAGCCCTTGTTTTGGTGCTGGCGGGGCAGAGGTCAATCCCTGGAATGTCACTGGGGCTGCTGCTTACCAGGCGGAGACAATTAGATGAAATGTCTAGACTGCTGAGTTTGGAGTACAGTGATAAGCATGTTATCAACTCGCCGAGATGATCTAAACAAGATGCCCCAGGCTGTAGGGGCCGCTGCTCCAGCCTGCCTTTCCCTCTCACTGGACACTGGCTGTGTGCTGCTTTGGCTGCCAGATGCCTGCAGAAGGAGCTTTTCCCTTCTCTTCTGGCTCTCATTTTGCATGTAGTGAGGAAGCCACGGCTGATGGTGTGACTGTAGACCAGACGGTGTTGGTCACTCACAATGAAACACTAGATTCACACACACACACACACACACACACACAAGTAAGAGTGCAATCCTAAACTGGAGTTAGGCCGGCATAAACTAAGCCAGCAAAGTTTGGCCAGCACAAGGGCCAGCATAAAGCACGTTTGGACCATTCTCGGAGTCAGGGAGGATGGGCGCACGTCTGTGGGCTGGCCTCCCTGACGCCGAGAGTGGTCCAAGCATCCTTGACTGTGTTCCTTTGTGTTGGCCAAACTTTGCTGGTTTAGCTTATGCCGGCCTAACTCAGTTTAGGATTGTGCCCTCTCTCTCTCTCTCTCTCTCTCTCTCTCTCTCTCTCTCTCTCTCTCTCTCTCTGTGTGTGTGTGTGTGTGTGTGTGTGTGTGTGTGTGTGTGTGAGTGAGTGAGTGAGTGAGTGAGTGGTGCTTCATTGTGAGTGATTATTTCTATATCTATATATTTATGCACACCCAGAATTAAGACCCATTTAGTATGCTGGAGATTACTCCCCTTATTTACGTACATAAAAACTTAGGTCGCAATCCTAACCTGGAGCTAGGCCTGCACAAGAGACTTGACAACGTGCCACAAAGCATGCCTGCCCCACTCTCGGAGCCAGGAAGGAGAGCACACATCCCTGTGCCAGACCCTGACTCTGAGAATTGTGCAAACATGCTTTACAATTCATTTTTGAGTCCCTTGTGCTGGCTTAACGTCTTTGTGCCGGCCCAACTCCAGGTTAGGATTGCGCCCTTGTTGATCTAGGGCCCAATCCTATCCAACTTTCCAGTAGCTGTGCTACACCCTGCATTGGGGCTGGGAGGGGGGGGCAATCACAGAGGCCTCCTCAAGGTAAAGGGAACATCTGTTCCCCTACCTCGGGCTGCTTTATGGCTGCACCAGCAATGGAAATCAGCACTGCATCAACTAGAATTGGGCCCTTAGAGTCCAACCCTATGCATCTCTACTCAGATGTCCCATTATAGTCAATGGGACTGACTTCCAATGTAGCTAGGATTGCAGCCTTCATGTAAGAGCTGCTCTGAGCAGAGCAGGGGTGAGCAAAGGGCAGGGGAAAGTGCAAGGAGTGGGCAGGGAATGGGCGAATCAGGTCCCATGCCCACTGTATCCTCCAAGCCGCGCACCCCTCCCCAGGTCTGAACTCCTGACACAGCACAATGTGCACTTGCAGCGGCTGCTTAGCAGGCACACCTCTGAGGAGACCCGTTGCGCAGACTGGTGCTTTCACCGGGGCAAGGGGACAGATGCCCCCTTACCTTGAGGAGACCGGCTCACTTCCAGCATAGGATGCAAGCAGACATGTCATGTAGGGGGTACACGGGGGTACGCGAGTACCCGTTCCTAGGATTAGGGCTGGCCCCGCCCATTCGCCCGCCCACTCGTCGACTCCATCGGCGCTCCGCTTCGCCCCCTGCAACGTTTGAATTGCCTGCACTTGAGTTGCCTGCACGTTCTCAGAGCCAGGCAGGCAGGCAGGCAGGCAGCAGAGTGAGGGAGACCGACGGCAGCAGCAGCGTGAGCAGGTAGGCTGCCTGGGGCTCCCTCCTGAGGAGGCACGGCGGTTCCTGGGGGGGAATCAGTAGCCCGTGCGCCAGCCCCGGGGAAGGCCCAGGACTCCCAGGCCTTCTCTCGGGCCACTGTGCGGGCTACCGAGGAGGTGCGGCGGTTCCTGGGGGCAGTTCCTGGGTTCTGGCTATGACCTCACTTCCGGTGGGCAGGCCCCGACACAAGTGCCAATCAAAAGTGAGCACCTGTCGCTAAATCATTTAGATGCCATTACTGGATGCAAGGCAGCCCCGCTGGCCCTCAGTGCATCAACACAGGGCAGGATTGGGCTGCCCCACTACTGTCAAGGACACCTTCTCGGCGGATGCAGGAACAGTTTTCCATCGAGTCCTCCGCGTGTTTATACAAAACGCCCTCCTTGCCAGCAGTTTCTTCACTGGGCCAGGAGGAAAACCACAGGCCAAAACCAGGGACACGATCCAGGCTGGCTGTGAAATATCCAACCAATTTGGTGCTGGGAGCTTTTCGGGGGCCTTCGGTGTTTCTGAAAGAGGAAGGACATCCTCGGGTTAACCAGTCGCGAAGCTGGGAGGCGCGTTCAGATTGGATTAGGGGTGGTGCCTGTTTGGGCTGGCAGCCCCTCATAGTGCAGCGTCCTGCGTCTCATGAATTCAGACATTTCTATTAAACTGGCCAACAGCAGCCCGCTTGGAGCATGGCTGTCAACATGCGCTTGGTCCTCTCGCCCAGCACAGCTCCAACCATTACCCAACTATGAAAACAGGCTCCGAAAGACTTTGCATTGGAAGAGAAGCTGGAAGGAAATGAAGGCTCTTTGCATTTACAGAAAGGGGTGAGGAGATGTGGATTTTCTGCCCCTAGGAATTCTTCTCTTTCCTTGAGATTAGAGGGTGCATCTTCTGTCCTTATTTCCCCAGTATTTATTCTTTAAAAATCAGTGGTTCTCACAACATTTTAGACCGGGAGCCCCTTTTGAGAACGGCGCTTGTATCAAGACCCGCCGGAAGTGATGTCATTACCCTGGAAGTGAGGTCATGGCCAGAAGTGACATCATCAAGCAGGAAGTGCCGTTAATCATTGTGACAGAATCAAGTGACACGCCTGGAATGCAAACTGGCATTCTCGGACTGTAGCAATGGCACGAGCATGAAACATCACAGGCAGAAAGCAAGATGAGGACAAAATATGGTGTGTGTGTGTGTGTGTGTGTGTGTGTGTGTGTAATACATGTATTTATATACCGCCTTTCTAAGATCACTAGATTTCTCTAATGACTGTAACTCAAGGCGGTTTACATAGGCAGACTGTTATTCACAAACCCGAAGGTTTTTACAATTTACAGAAATGTTCTATCTTTCAAGAACAACACTCATACAGATCTTTCTTTCTGGATTTAGCCTTCTTTCTTAGCCATCCATCTGTCTTCTGCTGGCTGATAAGAGGCTTCCCTGCTCCCACCAGAGACACAGCTGACTTCAGCATACTCCTCCTCCCACGAGGCAGCTGGAACTCAGCTTTTAATCAGCCACAGTTTGCAAGGTCTGCCACTCACAGAGACTTCCGGTAGTCTCGAGCTCCCGACCTTCAGATCTTCAGCTGTTATCTTCGGGCAAACGGAGGCATTAACCCTCTCGGCTAAATCTACCTACCTACTTACCTACCTACCTAACCTACCTACCTATATATATATAAGCCCTCACTTGAAAATTAAAACTGTTAACACTCACAAAAGGAATACAGCAAGAGTCAGGTCTGCAGCTTCCAAGATGGCTGCTCCCAGCATTCTGTGACCCACCTGACATCAGGTTGCAACCCACCAAGTGGGTCCCACCCAAAAGTTTAAGAAACACTCTTTTAAGTGTTTATATACTGCCTTTTGCTGGTTTTTATACAGCATTCAAGGTGGTTTACACTGGAGGATCAAGCCTCTGTTTTTTTTTTCGTTTTTTTTTACTATGATGGGCTGGTGATTTCTTTTGGTGCATTTCAGTTCCACGTTTATCAGATCAGGACCACTCTGGTGGCCTTCACTTGCATGAGCAAATGGCCACATGTGGCTCAGTTTTGCTTTCCACAGGGTGCAATGCATCATCCTTGTCAGCCTGTGCAAGCATCTGGGAGCAGCTAGGATCTCTGCAGCCAGGATCTCTATGGGTTGTCAGTGGGGTGAGCAGAGCAGCTTGGCTCACCTCCCACCTGCCCCTGCCCCTGAACTGCCAAGTTGGGCATCCTGGAAGCAGCTGGCAGTGACATCATTATGTCACCACCAACTATTTCCAGGTGTGACATGTGGCACCACAAGCACTTTTCTTGGTGAATGGGGGGGGGCTGGGAATGCCGTACATGGGGCCCCACGACCCCCGTTGCCTGTGAAAGTGTGGGGGGCGTACAGACCCCCCCACCTTACTACCTGGAGTGGTCGTTTCACCCAGACCCATAAGCCCAGCCCGTGTGTAAGCTGAGCGACTACAAGGATACTGCAAGGAAAAACTCTCCCCCAAAGCTGATCTAGCCAGGAATGAAAACAGGCAGAAAAAGAGTGATCGTCTTCCATCGGCGTACAGACAAGTATCAGTAGCAACAGCCTCCAAATGCTTTAACTTTGCTCCTCAGCCCAGTTCCCTGAAATGTATCTGCTCCGCTCAGCCAGTTCAGCTGGCATCAGAACTTCCAGGCAAGGAACCGGAATGACAACTGCTTGTGTATTTATGAGCAATGTGGGAATACGAAACTGTTATGATGTCAGGCCCAACCAAAGAGAGGACTATAAAGCCATGGGGGAGGTGGGGAGGGGGAACACAGCCTTTCTTCCGGACAACAGTAAACCACCAGACAACAGTAAAGAAATAGGTCTGGGAAGGGTGGGGAAGGCTGAAAAGTAGTTATGTCAGGGACACAGAATGGGTTTTCTCCTACCACCATATCCTGTTACAGAGGACCATTTATCTCAGAACCCCAGGTATTAAAAAATGCAACCTGTCAGAGGATGCATTTCTCGAGGCCGTAAAAAAGGAGTCTTCTGCACTGACCTCCTGAAATCCAATGATCTTCCAGGTGTTGACCTAGAAAAAGCCAGCTCTGAAAGGCAAGAGCTTGGTCCTTCCAACTATTTAAAAAGGTAAAGGTTTCCCCACGACCAAATGGTCTAGTCGTGACCGACTGTAGGGGGCGGTGCTTATCTCCGTTTCTAAGCCAAAGAGCAGGCATTTGTCCGAGGACAAATTTCTGTGGTCATGTGGCCAGCATGACTATACACTGTAGCACATGGAACGCCATTGCCTTCCCACCGAAGTGGTCCCTATTTACCTACTTGCATTTTTAGGTGCTTTTGAATTGCTAGGTTGGCAGGAGCTAGAACAAGCGACGGGAGCTCACTCAGTCGTGTGGTCTTGAACTGCCAACCTTCTGGTCAAAAGGCTCAGCGGTTTAACCCGCAGCGCCACCACGTCCCTCTGTTTACGTCCAGCTATTTACACCCCCTTAAATTGGGAAATCTGGCGGGCGATAGGATCTGTGCATAAGAGATTTAAGATGACCTGGCAAATGCTTGGGCCAGCTAAACAATACATGGGACAAATTATTTGTGTAAATAATCCACAGGCCCTTGATTTTTTTATTTTTAAAAAATTATGTTCCATATTTAAACGATGCACATGTAGCAAAACAGACTCGTGTCTTGCGACAGAGCGCAATCCTAACCTGGAGTTGGGCCGGCATAGTTAGGCCAGCAAAGTTTGGCCGGCACAAGGACCAAAGTGCATTTGGGCCATGCACTCTCGGAGTCAGGGAGGATGTGCTGATTTCGCTGGCTCCAAGAATGGTCCAGACATATTTTATAGTGTCCCTTGTGCCGGCCAAGCTTTGCTGGCCTAACTGTGCCAGCCAAACTCCAGCTTAGGACTGCGCCCACAGAGTCACTTCTTGGTTGGTCAAAGGTCACATGCCGACGATGTAGACTAAATATAGCTGGCACAGAAACAATCGTAGGATCCTATGAAACAAGACCCTCCATCGTCTATCCTGTAAACACTCCTTACCATGTATTTCCCCCCTCTCCCTCTGTTTAAATAGTGTTCTATTAGAAAATACTGAGAACAGAACGGATTCCAAAACTGTAGATTTTTTTTCTTCTTCTTCAAATGCGCTGTAAGAGGTAAATGGCTGTAAGGGCCAAAAAGAAAAACCTTTAGTACAGAAATAACATGGAAGTTGACCTAAAGAATGTTTATTTTCCTTGCTGGGTTGACAGCTTTGAAAATCAGCAAGTTTCTCTTTCGGGTCAATTAAACTTTTGTTCAGTGAAATTGCTCTGGAGCCAAGACTCTGGGAACATGCGGTATTGATTGTGAACCCCATACACACAGTGCAGGGTATTTCAGCCTCACACAGGTAAATGGTATCAGGCCTGCAGTTTTCCCCACACAGGGACTTCACAAGTGTGAAGGGTTTGAGGGGAACAGAAATTTACCAGTGAAACACCAATTAGGACGCAGTTGCGTGGCTGAAGGAAGGCCACAGGGGTCTCAGCACATCTTCCAGAGCTATCCCCCTCACCCCTCCATATGCAACTGGAGCCGTGCTAGACCGGAGGGCCAAGGAGATAAGTTGCACCCCACAAGCCCTCAGAAGGCCCTTTAAGGCCTCCACAAGGCTGAAAATTGTCACTTCTGGAAAGGAAAGACACTACAGCTCTTGAACATGTGATGCTACCTGATACATATTCAGAAGGCTTGTTCCCTGTGACCTCTTCGAGGTCTCATCTTAGCAGTAACATACCACGGGGGGGGGGCACTGGGTGCAAATACCCTTGGGTGCCAAGTGGGGGGTGGCAAAATCATTCCACTTGGAGCTCTGCCTTTCAGGGTGGCTCAAAAAGACTCTGAGTCTTTCCCTGCCTCTCTGGGGATCACCCATCCTCCTCTTCCATGGGGTCGTGATGGCAGAACCACACCAATTCTGGTTGTTAACCAGCATTAGCATGGTTTTCCCCTGGGGAAAAAGGAAGCCAGCAGCTACCCTACAAGCAGGTGGCTGCAAATCTCATCGTGTGAGGTGTAGTCCTACAATCCATGCACTTGTCACAGTGGACATTTAGGGCGCAGTCCTAACCTGGAGTTAGGCCGGCACAGTTAGGCCAGCAAAATTTGGCAGGCACCAGGGACACCGTAAAGCACAACTGGACCACTCTCGGAGTCAGGGAGGATGGCGCACGTCCGGCCTCTCTGACCCTGAAGACACAATCCTAGCCTGGAGTGAGGCCGGCACAGTTAAGCCAGCAACGTTTAGCCGGCACAAGGGCCACTGTAAAGTGGGTTTGGACCATTCAGAGAGGATGGTGCATGTCTATGTGCTGGCCTCCCTGAGAGTTGTCCAAACATGCCTTAAGGTGGCCTTGTGCCAGCCAAACGTTGCTGGCCTAACTGTGGCAGCCTAACTCCAGGTTAGAATTGTGCCCTTGGTGTGATCAAGAGAGACATTTAGGGTGCAAATCCAAACCAATTTTCCAGCACTGACATAGCTGTGACAATAGGCCGTGTTTTGCATCCCGCAGTTGGGGGACAGTCACCCAGGCCTTCTCAAGGTAAGGGAATGTTTTTTCGGAGTTGCATTGCTTAAAGGTAAAGGTAAAGGTTTCCCCACGACCGAACGGTTTAGTCGTGACCGACTGTAGGGGGCGGTGCTCATCTCCATTTCAAAGCCTGTAGAGCCAATGTTTTGTCCGAGGACAAGCTTCCATGGTCATGTGGCCGGCTTGACTATACGCCGAGGCACACAGAATGCCGTTACCTTCCCACCGAAGGGGTCCCTATTTATCTACTGTCATTGTTAGGCGCTTTCGAACTGCTAGGTTGGCAGGAGCTGGGACAAGCAACGGGAGCTCACTCCGTCGCGCAGTCTTGAACTCCCAACCTTCCGGTCGGAAAGCCCAGCAGCAGCGGTTTAACCCGCTGCGCCACCACGTCCCTACATTGCTTTGCTTTGCTTACCCTGCATTGCTGGAAATGTGCTGGAAAGTTGGTTCAGGTTGCACCCTCGTACTATGTCTACTCCTGGGTATGTATCGAAAGCCAGAGTTTGCCAAATTCCTGCCCAATGACCCCAGATGTCCTGGAAATGAGGGATCACAACATTCACTGGAGACCAGAATTGGAATCCAGAGTTTGAGGAACCTGTGAAACGTCCTCACTAAAATGCAATTCTGAGACTCCAATTCCGATTCCGAGATCGTCTGCCTGATTCAGTTCAAGCACGCTGCTTTAGGGTCTTGCTAGGGCCAGGCAACCCAAGATTTATTTTCATTCTGTGCATTTTAACAAGGGCGAGGCCAGAAGTTGACCTGGTGGCAACTCAGTTGCGCAGAATTGAGAGGGCGAGGAATGCCGTATACTGCACAACTGGGTCGCTTTACGACCATACTGTAAAAAAAGTGTTAGATAATGTAAACTTTTATTGAGAGTTTCTCAGGTCTTGTTTTGTTTTTGTATCGTCCATGCCAAACAGTTTCATGTGTGTTCTTTCTGCTTGCGCATCAGCGCATATGTTTGCACTTAGGAAGCATGTAGTCCTCTCTTTCTCTGCTACACTAAGGTTAGAGACCTGTACCTGGGAAATTAATATACGTTTCTCTCTATTTACACAAGAAAGACTACAGCGTTTGGGGCTCCAGTCTAGAAAAAAGGTGCCTGAGGGGGGACATGATCGAGACATACAAAATTATGCACAGAAGGGATAGAGTCGATAGAGGGATGTTCTTTTCCCTCTCTCAAAACACCAGAACCAGGGGGCATCCGCTAAAACTGAGGGTTGGGAGAGTTAAAACAGATAAAAGGAAGTCCTTTTTTACCCAGCAGGTAGTTAATCTGTGGAACTCTTTGCCACAGGAGGTGGTGATGGCATCTGGTCTAAATGCCTTTAAGGGGGGACTGGACAGATTTCTGGAAGAAACGTCCATCATGGGCTATAGGCCATAACGGGTTGGGCAACCGCCTTACATTAATAGTAGGCTACTTCAGAATGCCAGGTGCAAGGGAGTGGCAACAGGATGCAGGCATCTTGTTGTCTCATGCCTCCCTGGGGCACCTGGTGGGCCGCTGTGAGATACAGGAAGCTGGACTAGATGGGATTTTGGCCTGATCCAGCGGGGCTCTTCTTATGTTCTTAAGTATCCATCTTCTTCAGCCCTTCCCTGTCCGCCTAGCCCCTATATAATTTCCTGCGCACCCCCCAAAATAAGCATGCCAGACAAAGGTTTGGGCTAAAGGCCACTTTGATTGCACACATGACCTGCAGCCGGGAATTAACCCCCACCCCCACCCAGGATGTGGGTCACTAATCAGATGAAATGGGGCTAGCCATCTACTGCCCCCAGGGAATAACCAGGCATCATAGCCTGACACTAACCTACATTTGGCCATGGACCAAGCACACTTTGCACCACCAACCCCAAGGGATAGAGGCAGCTGGACACCTGAGATTAACACAGGCCAAGCCTTACGGTAGTCCTCACTTCTCCCAGTCAAGAGGCTTGCTGGCCAGCCTCACTGATCCAGGCAAGTGTCGTCTGAGCGGTCCTGGCTCAGCCCCCTGACTGCTACCCTCAGGGTATATGCAGTAGTGTCATCCACCAATGAGCTGCCGGAACGCTAGGCGGGACTTACTACTTGATTGACAGGCTGTCCGTGACGCGTCGCCACCTGCCCGCCCGCCCGCCGTGCAGGCTCCCTCCGGTTGGTGCGCCCCCCCCCCCCCGTTGCTTTCCCAGGCACCCGGCGCGCCCCCCAGGCAAGTGGGCATCCCCTCCGAAGCCAGGGGTGCCCGCACGGCGGGCGTGCAGGCGGCAACACGTCATGGACGGGCAGCCAATCAGGCGGTAAGTCCCGCTTAGCATTCCGACAGCTCGTTGCTGGATGACACCGCTGGGTATATGCCAATCACACCCTGCCTACCCAGCCTGCAAACCAGAACCCTCACCGGACTCTACCAGCAATGACGTGCCAATACAAGATGATCTCGATCTCTCCAACGGAACTTCATATGGTGCATAATTAGCTTGTGGAATTCCTTCCCAGAGATGTGAGGATGACTGCTCGATTCCGAAGCAGTATGCTTAGGTCAGCCCATCCAACATAACCTAAGTAGAAGCGCAGTCCTAACCTGGAGTTAGGCTGGCACAGTTAGGCCAGCAAAGTTTGGCCGGCACAAGGGACACTGTAAAGTGTGTTTCAGCCTTCTTCAGAGTCGAGGAATGCCACAGAGACATGCACTATCCTCCCTGATTTTGAGAGGGGTCCAAGTGCGCTTTACGGTGGTCATTGTGCCAGCCAAACGTTGCTGGCCTAACTGTGCCAGCCTAACTCCAGGCTAGGATTGCACTCTAGGACAGAACAGTTGCAAGGAAATAGAACTATTTCTTCTTTGGCAGTTTCTTGCGGGTTGGTGATTTTAAAGGCTCCCACTAGGGAACAAAACGTCTTCACCGACCAGAGTCAAAAGGAAACCCTGCCATCACAAACAGAACTGTTTGTTTTTCCAGCGCAGTGCAAATCCAATCCAAATCTGGCCATCCAAATCTGGCCATCTGGGTCGTCCCCCCCCCCCCAGCTGTAAACAGGCAGGAAGCGAAGCCCAGCTAATTTGGCCAGTTATGATTTGATTGAAAGGTGATACCGCACGTTTAAATGGTTATCCCGTCCTTGTTAGTGGCATCATTCAATCACAATGGAGGCTAAGCCTCCAAGACTGGCGAGCGGCAGGCGCCGGGGGAATTCCCGCACTCACTCAGACCAGGAAATGTGAGGTTTGTTAGTTCGAACAGCATCCGTAGGAAGCTGGTAAACAACAGCTGAGATGTTGAAAGATCACATCGGAGCCTGGCTTTGAAGTATGGAGATATTAAAAATGCAAGTGGAACCATTCTGATGATACCGCGCAGAGCACATGCACGCCCTTCTCCCATGCGCTGTGCGCGGCTGCCCAGGGGTTACCCTGTGATGCTCCTGGCCACATCCTGAGTAGGAGGGAAGAAATCCACATACATCTTATATAATGCCAAAGGGTTTAGATAATACCAAGAAACGTATAATCGTGCATATTAATACAACGGCTAGGTTAGTTTTTGCTCAAATGTGGAAATGTGCAGATGTGCCAAATTTAGATTAAGTAATTGAAAAAATATATGAAACGGCAGAAATGGATATGTTAACGGAAAGACTAAGAGAAGGCAATATTGAAAAAATAGAAAACGTTTGGAAACCTTTTTACAGTTGGGTTGATAATAGATCTTAGAAATTAATAGATGTGGAACTCAGTTTTAAGAAATCCAAAAATAGAATATTATGGATTGTTAAGAAGAAGAAATTAGAATGCTGTAGCCCAGGGCAATTGCCTTATGCGTGTTCATTGTTTGTACCTACCCTATGTATAAGGGATGTGGTGGCACAGTGGGTTAAACTGCTGCTGCTGGGCTTTCTGACCAGAAGGTTGGCAGTTCAAGACTGCGTGACAGAGTGAGCTCCCGTCGCTTGTCCCAGCTCCTGCCAACCTAGCAGTTCAAAAGCATGTAAAAATGCGAGTAGATAAATAGATACCACTTCGGCGGGAAGGTAATGGTGTTCCATGCACTACGGCATATAGTCATGCCGGCCACATGACCACGGATGCTTGTCCTCGAACAAATGCCAGTTCTTCGTCTTAGAAACGGAGATGAGCACCGCCCCCTACAGTTGGTCAGGACTAGACCATTTGATCATGGGGAAACCTTTACCTTTTTACCCTATGTATATTCTTTTTTTTCCTTACCCAATACCATAAAGTTTGAAAATTAATAGAGTTATTTTTTTAAAAAAGAAATCCACATAAATCTCAAGGCCCATTTTTAGGAAACTGGAGTGGCATCGTTGCTACACAAACTCATGACGCTTTGGTTATGCCTCGATACAGGAAGCCATTTGGGACAGGAGGATGGAGGATGGCACTAAGTAGGGCAGCACAAGTTTAGCTCCATGAAGATTCAAGGCACAATCCCAATGTTGTTCTGTTGACGCAAAACACATAGCGCCGATGCAGGGGCGCCAAGCAGCACCCCTGCTTCAGCTCTATGGGTCCCAGAGTGGTGGTGCCTACAGCACTGGCCTGGGAGGGGGGGGGCACCGAGCCTTCACTGCGCCAGCTGAAGCCTGATGCGTAATTCAGTGCCGAATGCAATGAAACAAACGGGAGTATGTTATATTTACACTGTCAAATGGCAACACACACACACACACCAAAAAAACACAAAATGTCATGTAAAAATTGTGGTTCGTTAAAATTGAGGAATAATACTGCCATGTTGTGTATCATTGGATGCGGAACGTCACACAGAATGCAATGAAACAAATTGGAGTGTAGCATCTTCATTCTATCCGAAGTTAGGGCCAAAAAAGTCAAGAAAATGAAAGTACAACTGTGATGTCATTTCCTGTGCACCATCTGAGAGTGGTCCAACACCCCTTTATGGAGTCCCTGGTGCCGGCCAAACCTGGCTGGCCTAACTGTGCCGGCCTAACGCCAGGTTAGGATTGCACCCACACTGAGTGTCATGGCCCAAAATTCTCTGCAACTCTGCAACGTGTAACAAGCCCCCTTCATGAAGCAGGGAGGGGCCTTGGGCTGGCCCAGGCTTCACATTTCACACAGTCAAAAGCAGGGCTGGCTCTAGCAGCGGTGGGGCCCAATGTGGGGCATTCCTGCGGGGCCCCTGACCCTCCCTGTGGGGCCCCCACTCACCAAGAAGAGTTCCGTTTGTGCCACGTGCAAAGCACGGCATGTGGAAGTAGTTGGTGGTGATATCACCCCTGCTAACTGGGCAAGAGGCACTTTTTCAAGTGGTGTCCTCTTATATTTAGCAGGGGGAGAGCAATTGTCCCTCTTCACCCCAGCGCCGTGTCTTTCTCGTGGCTGTTGCTGGTGGTGTTCTCCATCCTTTTAGATTGTGAGCCCTTTTGGGACAGGGAGCCGTTGAACTTTAATATTATTATTTGCCTGTAAACCGCTTTGTGAACTTTGTGTTGAAAAGCGGTATATAAATACTAGTGATTGATTGATTGATTGATATCATAGCATCACCTCCAACTGCTTCCAGGTGGCCCATCTTGGGCTGCAGGGGCAGAGGCAGGTGGGAGAGACCAAGGTAAAGCTGCTCTGCTTGCCCCACTGACTTACAGCCCATAGAGATCCCAGCTGCAGCCACAGGCAATATGCTCACCCTGCCAGTGCGGGGCCCCCTGAAGCGCGGGGCCCGATGTGACGACATTGGTCACATTGGCTTGAAGCCGGCCCTGGTCAAAACACAGCACGCCAGTTAGCCCAAAGAATCCATTTCTCCTTTTGGACTCTGTTCTCCTTCGCAGAGAGTCATCCGGCAACATGAACAGAAAGAGGAAGCAAGCACTGCAACTTCCCACAGAGTGCTTGGTCTTTCCCGAGAGCCACTTGGGATCTGTCAGTGCTTCCATGGAAACCGAATTGCAGTATTTCCCCCCCTGAAAATACAGCCAACCCTTGTTTTCTTTTTCGGTGCTGCTGCTGCGGTTTGGATTCTGCAGACGGTTTGCCCCCGTTTAGGGATGGAGAGGGCCATTCTACGCACATTGACTCCAAAGGATGAGCATGGTTGCGGCTGCTCCTCAGAAGGAAGCTGAGCCGGCGCATGGATGTGTGCTGACTCAGCAGCGCCAGAACCGCACTGGCAGAGGGTTAGTTGGTGCTGGCCTGGGGTGGCCAGCACATGGGGTGGAAGAGCGTGGCGGGAAGGTGGAGTGAAGGTGGTTCTGGGCAGGGGGAAGGCGTGGGGTTGGCAAGGGAGGTGGATCAGGCCCAGGGAGAGTGGGACCAGCCTGGGTGACCTGCACTGGATCCTAACCCTCATTCCCTACATGCACCCCTAAGGTGCATTCCTTACACGCACTGCTCGGATTTGCGCCCACAAAATCATGGGTGCAGATCCGAGAATGCCTATTGGGTTGGCTGGTGCGCAACACAGGCTAAGGGGACTGAAATCCCCTTACTCCGACTTGCACCCAAGCCTGTTCCTCCTTTGCACTGGATACAGGCAGGCCTGTTGGATGCCTGTTATAGCACAGCTCAGGGTTCTGCCCTAAAGCTCTGTTGCTGCCCCTGCCCCTAAGGGCTCATCCCATCGCAGGAGGCCAACAGCAGTTAGGCCATGAGGACATTAGGACCAAGGCAATGGACTAGTCCCAAGACTGCGTCCAAGGAGACCCCAACCTATACCAAAACAGTCCTTTATTGAAAGTCCTTTAACTCCAAAGCTCAAGACTTAGGGTCCGGGTTCCTGTTCTGCATGCAAGTAGCCTAGTCTGTGGCTTTGTGTCTGCGCTTCTTTCTAGGTTTTGACAATCTGGTAGTGAATCGCCCCAGGTGAGGCCATCACACCCACACAATTAAGCTGTCTTCGGAAGTCCATCATCCCGGCCCATCCATCTAGGGCAGTGATGGCAAACCTACGACCCGCGTGTCAAAGCTGACACACCACAACATTCGGGGTGGCACACCAGCATTCACCAGTGCCTGACAAAAACTGGGTTTGTTTTACTCATTGTTTGGTTTTGTATTTATTTGCTGTTTCTTTATATAATACATAGCACCACACGTTGATTAGACTGTATTTTTTTTTGTTTAAATAAACAAAAATAAAGAATGGTTTCTCTTTAGTTTGGGAGGGGGCTTGACACACTAGCAGAGTCAAGTTCAGTATTTTCCTAAGCCCAAAAGATTCGCCATCACTGATCTAGGGTTTGAGAAGAACATAAGAACATAAGAAGAGCCCTGCTGGATCAGGCCAAAGGCCCATCTAGTCCAGCTTCCTGTATCTCACAGCGGCCCACCAGATGCCCCAGGGAGGCATGAGACAACAAGATGCTTGCATCCTGTTGCCACTCCCTTGCACAGAAGAAAGCCTTGCTTCGATTTGTGTCCAAACTGAAGGGCTGTCTTGATCCTTTAGAAAAGACTCCGAATGCCCCATCACATCTCCCCACTTTTCAACATACTTTACTAACCCTAATCAGGGCACAGTCATAATCTGGAGTTAGGGCAGCACAGTTAGGCCGGCACAAGGGCCACCGTAAAGTCCATTTGGACCACTCTCGGAGTCAAGGAGGATGGGGCACGTCTGTGTTCTGGCCTCCCTGACTCCGAGAGTGGTCCAAACATACTTTACAGGGTCCCTTGTGCTGGCCAAACTTATGAGATTGGGAGTGCAATCCTAACCTGGAGTTAGGCTGGCACAAGTGTTACCATAAAGTGGATTTGGACCACTCTCAGAGCACAATCCTAACCTGGAGTTATGCAGGCACAGTTAGGCCAGCAAAGTTGGGTCAGCACCAGGGCCAGCTGTACAGTGTGTTTGGTCCACTCTTGGAGTCAGGGAGGATGGCGCACATCTGTGTGCTGGCCTCTCTGACTCCGAGAGTGGTCCAGACATATTTTACGGTGTCCCTTGTGCCAGCCTAACTGAAGGTTAGGATTGCGCCCTCAGAGTCAGGGAGGATGGCGCATGTCTGTGTGCTGGCCTCCCTGACTCCGAGAGTGGTCCAAACATACTTTACGGTGCATACCGTTGTGCTGGCCAAACTTTGCTGGCCTAACAGTGCTGGCCTAACTCCAGGCTAGGATCGCGATCTAAGCTCCTGTCTCCTGAAGTCCATCGTCTCTGCCCATCCATCTGGGCTAAGAGAAGAAAGCCTTGCTCCAATTTGTGTCCAAACTGAAGGTCTGTCAAAGACCCCGAATGCCCCTCACATTTCCCCACTTTTGAACATGCTCTCCTAACCCAACTCAGCTGTGTACCCTGTCAATGCCATGCATAAAAGAGAAACTTGTATCATTCTCCAGCATTCACTCCCCCCCCCACAACAAACAATTAATAATCAAGCGGCACCTACATTATAAATTCCTAACTTTAGGGGGGGGGAGAGAAAGAGATTTGACTTGATAGTCTGCAAAGTGTGGATGCCGGGAACGGAGGGCAGCAGCTGTTTGGGAAATGTTGTTTTTTTTTCCCTTTGTTCGGAATGCTATTTAAACATTGGCAGGGGGCCTCATTAAAGATGAATCGATGAATTAGTAAGGAGAGTTGTAGCCAGAAGAGCCTGTGCTGCGCTCCTGCAGCGCAAACAGATTTGCACAAGAGAAACGGAAGGGGGGAGAGCCAGAGACACCCCGATCCCAATATGGAACCACGTCAATATTGTATAATCGCCTGCCAGAAACCAGTGTTACCAACCAGAAACTCTGCAAACCGATGCTGATTCTTTCCAATAATGTTTTCTTATTGGGCACAGAAGAAAGATGCCAGTCTTTGCCCTGGGCCAAACGGTCACAAACATTCCAGGTCTTATAAATAGACACCAGAAAGCAAAGTGCAAAGCAATCAGGATACTTTCTCCTTATGCACGGGAGGGATAGAGTCAACAGAGGGATGTTCTTTTCCCTCTCTCATAATACCGGAACCAGGGGGCATCCACTCAAATTGAGTGTTGGGAGAGTTAAAACGGATAAAAGGAAATACGTTTTTACCCAGCGGGTTATTAAGCTATGGAACTCCCTGCCACAGGAGGTGGTGATGGCATCTGGCCTAGATGCCTTTAAGAGGGGACTGGATGGATTTCTGGAGGAAAAGTCCATCGTGGGCTATAGGCCATGATGGCTCCTTACATTAATAGTAGGCTACTTCAGAATGCCAGGTGCAAGGGAGTGGCAACAGGATGCATCTTGTTGTCTACTGAACTCCCTGAGGCACCTGGTGGTCCACTGTGAGATACAGGAAGCTGGACTAGATGGGCCGTTGGCCTGATCCAGTGGGGCTCTTCTTATGTTCTTATGTTCTCACCCTAGGAAGAGGAGGGAGGAACATTTTGCAGTGGTGAGTCTCATCAGGGGCATAGCTAAAGAAGTGCAGGAGGGTGCAATTGCACCGGGCAACAAGCTTTAGGGAGGGAATAAGCTGAACTTGACATGAATGAATGAATGAATGAATGAATGAATGAATGAATGAATGGACATTAACTTGACATTAGTGGCCAAAATGGTGAAAACCTTGGTGTGTGTGAATAATACCATCATGTTATATATCATTCGATGTAGAACTTAATGCAGAATGCCGTGAAACAACCCAAAGTGCACTATTTTTACTCTATCAAATGTTATGGCCCCAAACCCAGAAAATGAAAATACGACAGTCATGTAAAAATCTTAGTTTGATAAAATAACAGTTTTTAAGAATAATACTTAATGTCATATATCATTCAATGTAGAATTTCCTGCAGGATGCAATGGAACAAATTCGAGTGTAATATCGTCGTTCTATCAAACGGTATGGCCAAAACACCCAAGAAAATGAAAATGCAACTGTGATGTCACTTCTTGTTGTGATGTCACTCTTGGGGCATCATTTTGCCCTGTGCACCGAGCTACACTTTCATTAACGACCCCAGCAGTTCTCATATATTAGCCGAAGGAGAGCAACTGTCTCTATTCCAGTGTGTCAAAACAGCACACGTTTTGTGATGTTATTTATCACAGCAAAATAGAATAGAGGCCAGGCTGCCCAGGTCCTTGGAAAGGACTTGATGCCCAGATAAAACAAATCAGCCCATAAGAGCCATCTGACTGTGCGAAAATATCATCGTTGTCGTATTTATGTGCTGCTTATCAACAGAAAGTAGCTCACAAAGTGGTTTATGGCAGTGATGTCATTCAGGGGGAACGGACCAGAACGGGCGTTCCGGACCCTAACGGGCTCTGTGGCTGGTTCCGGGTTCCCGACAAGTGCCAATCAAAAGTGAGTTCCTGTTCCTAAATCATTTGAATGACACCACTGGTTTATGGGGCTAAATAAAGAAACGAACCGTTTCATGTCCCCGAAGAGCTCACAAGCAAAATGAGAGATGCAAAAGAGGCAGGCACTGAAAGAGAAGTCATGCTGGGGTGAAGGACAGTGGCTCTCCCCCTGCTAAATGGAAGAGGACCCCTGTCCAATTGTCGGCACTGTCAGGCAAGGGGCACCTGCCCCCTCAGGGCAGCAAGAGGTAGCAACTGGAGCTGACACCAGGTATTTCTGGGCTTCCTTAAGCCCCCCAGTCTGTTGAGGGATCCAGCAGCCTCAGAGATAGGCAAGGGGGAGGGGCTTCCTTTACCCACTGGTCATCCTCCCTTCCAGCAGCCTTGCTTGGGTTCGCTGGCTGGCCAGCATCCTGCCTGCTAGCCAGCCTCCTCCAGACTGCCCTCATCACCAGCTTGCCCGCGGGTTATAGAGAGCTTCCTTGCTCCCTTGCTCCACCTCTTCCTCCCAGCCAGGCTGCAAAAGCCCAGGCTGACAACCCTCCAGGTCCTTGATCCTGCAAGTACTTACTACCCTCCCTTCTCTGGCAGTTGCTGACAGGGGCTTTCTTCCTCTTGCCCCAGGCGTAAGAAACCTGGAAGTGATGTCATGGCCAGAAGTGACATCATCAAGCAGGAAGTGCCGTCATTGGGACATAATCAAATGACACTCCTGGAAAGCAAACTGGCATTCTTGGACAGCAGCAACTGTGAAACATCCCTGACAGAAAGCCGGATGAGGGCCACATGCGATGTAAAAGCACTGAACTAAAAAAGCCCTCACTTGAAAATTCAAACTGTTAACACTCATAATATTGCAAGATCTGCAGCTTCCAAGATGGCAGCTCCCAGCTTTCTGCACCCCACCTGACACCAGGTCCTGACCCACCAAGTGGGTCCTGACCCACAGTTTGAGAAACACTGCAGTAGAGGAACTGAGTAGTCATGAGCCTTTGAACAATATTATTGCAGGGCTGAAGCTCTCTATATTAGAAGGGAAATTAGCTCCCTTCTATCAAAGTAATTGCTGATATCCTTCTGTCATCATAAGAGTAATATTGGTGTGCATTAAAGAGCAGGCCACTCTTGAATTAACTCCATCTCCCCTGATGCTCTCCTCCCATAAAGTTCACATTATTCATTTGGCTTGCTTTATCAGCTCAGAAATGTGCCTCGGATAATATCGAGAGTGCTGAAATTCAAGCACGGAACAAGGTGTCCTCACCCTTGTCCCCACAGCAGTTTAGCAGGTGGCCGACACAAAATTGCAGAAAAAGTGCAGGATTCTACTCAAAGAGAAGCATCTAAGAACGTATATGAGAAGCCAAGCATGCTTTTGGAGACATGTGACATTTCCTGGGGGCATTATTCGGCATATCCCTAGTTTGGAAACCACTCCCACACAAGCGTGTCAAATTGAGAAAAGTTTAAGGGCACAATCCTAACCTGGAGTTAGGCTGGCACAGTTAGGCCAGCAAAGCTTGGCTGGCACAAGGGACACTGTAAAGCGCGTTTGGACTACTCTCGGAGGCGGGGAGGATGGTGCGCGTCTGTGTGCTGGTCTCTCTGACTCCGACAGGGGTTCAAAACATGCTTTATGTTGTCCCTTGCGCTGACCAGACTTTGCTTTATTTGCCTCATATTTACTGCAGAATTTTACCTCAGAAATTTACCTCAGAATGCCAGATACAAGGGAGTGGCGTTTGGACCACTCTCGGAGTCGGGGAGGATGGCGCACATCTGTGTGCCGGCCTCTCTGATTCCGAGAGTGGTGCAAACATACTTTATAGTGTCCACGGACATGGGGACGCAAACGGATGGCATTGCTGGTTGTGTTGGGAGGTTCTGTGAGGCACCTCCAGACACAGGTTCAGAACCTCCAGTAGGTCAAACCTGTGGGGCCTGAACCCACAAATGAGGAGGGCCCACTGTACTAAAACTGTAGCCAGAATACTTCTTTAGGTGATCACATGGTTTAAGATCTACTGATCTTATCAGCTTATTGACTAACAGCTTGATCTTATGCTGTCCGTATGCCAGAAGCACAACAGTAGCCAAATGGCCACCGCTGCATCCTGCCAGCACTGGGCAGGCGCCGAAGGCACCTTGGGAGAAGGGAATGTTCATCCCCTTCCCCCGCAGCAAGGGCGCATGGCCATCAATGGGTCTACTCGTCTCTGCGCCGGCTACTCAGCTGGCACAGACATGAGGACTTCTATGCCACGTGGCCCAACACAGAAGGTAGGATCCAGAGGTGGAGGCCACTGTCGGTCCCGCCCCTGTTCCACCCCTCCCCCCACCCAGTTACGCCCTCCTGCCCCACCCAGAAAACATGCCACCCCAGTGGTCCCTGAACTCACTGGCCACCAGCAGCACATTGCCACCTCCGGGCTGGCATTGGGCCCACACCAGTGGTAAAGGCTTACTACCGGCCCTGCAGGTGCCTTATGGCATTTTTACAATGCCAGCGCTACACTCAGAGCACAACCCTATACCCCGGTTGCGCTGGGGCTACACTCTTGAGCCGGCCGAACGCTGTCGCTAATGTGCCGTCAAGCGCCTCCGTGTCAGCACTATGGCACTGGACCAGCTCAAGCAGCAGTGCTGGCTCTTGGGAACCGCCGTGAACGTCAGCAGTGCTGGCCTTGCGCCAGTCGAGCGTGGGTGGCACTCAGCGCAGGGCCTCCGCAAGGGCATTCCAGAGGCATTACTGGGCGGCGCAGTGGGCGGAGACCGCGGTCATGACACGGTTGTGACGCAGGACGGCCACATGCCAAATCCTAAAACCCGTCCCCAGCCATGGTGGCCCCAATTCGGGCCACTCCTGTCCACATTCCTCTGCGCCAGCAAAACAGCCGGCGCAGATCCGAGCAGGCCCATAGGGATGACTGGGGCTGATGCAGGTGCAAGGGGAAAACCTCCCCTTGTCCTGCACGTTGCTGCTGCTGCCTCCTAATGGGACTTGGGATACAGCCAGTGATGTCATTCAGGGGGAACGGAACGGAACGGGCATTCCAGATCCTAACGGGCTCCGTGGCTGGTTCCGGGTTCCCGACAAGTGCCAATCAAAAGTGAGTTCCTGTTCCTAAATCATTTGAATGACACCACTGGATACAGCCCTGTTATGTTGGCCTGACTTAGGATTGGGCTGGCCTTCTGCTGGGGCTGAGGTCCAAAGGATTGGGCCCTGCATGCTGCAGCCCGTTGAAAGCATTTCAAGTGCAACTGCACGGCGTACGTGCGTTTTAATCCACTATACCAGAACAAGAGCACTAATGTCCTTCCCTTCCCTCCCTCCGTTCCATTCCTCCAGTCTCCTGTAGTCTCTCATCATCGCAATGCTACATCACCATTCCTCTCCGCGTAAACGCCAAGAAATTTCACAGCTCTGATATAGTTAACACATCTTGGCCGTCGGATGTCTCTTATCACAGCCCATTTCGAAATTGACAAGGCTGGCTGTCTTGAGCGAGCCGGTGGGGGGGGGGAGGGATGGTGGATTTCAGAACATTTCACATACCTCTGGCTGTGCTGTACTTTCTCTGGTTCGGGTCATAAAAATATTGTACCTTTAAAAAAAAAATGTAGTTGAAACTATTGATTTCTGCTGCACGAAAACGCCTGACATTCTGGCGCAATGAAGTTATTGCTATGGACCCTATGTGCTTTCTCATACTTCTCCTCTGCTTACGAGGGTCTCTAAGGATGGTATTAAAGATATTGTAGCTCCCACTTCCTGATTCTGGGATATCAGAGAGATCCTCTTGTGTAAAGAATAATTATCAGCACTGCTGTTACCTCTAGTAAGTGTGTAATTACATGCTCTGTTTTGGGGGCTGTAGGCTGTGCAATTTTAAATTATAACCATAATGTCAAATACTGTCCGTGGGTTTTTTTTTTTACCCTTCCCCCCTGTGTCGCCTCCCTTTAAAAATAAATAAATAAAAGGCAATCAAAACGGAGAGAGCCCCTTTTTTGTCCTTCCACCAAGATGAGCAAGAGAGGCTTAGCACGGATGTTGGCTTTTTAAATAAAAATAAAAATATGCTAAATGATTTTGGTTGCGGGGGTAGAATGCAAACCCAATATATATATATGAGAGAGAGAGAGAGAGAGAGAGAGAAAGAGAGAGAGAGAGAGAGAGAGAGAGAGAGAGAGAGAGAGAGAGAGAAATTTGAGTAAGGGAATGTGTGAATGAACAAAAAAACAGAGAAATCAGGAATAAAACCACATTCACACAACACAAATGCATTGTTTGTTGTTGGATAAAGAGAAAAGCAATGGTTACCTGCGCAAACCAAGAGTTGCTGGGGCTTAGAGCTCTCTGGGAGCCACACCTTCTTCCACTGTAAAAGGGAAAGGGAAAGGTTTCCGCACGACCGAATGGTCTAGTCGTGACCGACTGTAGGGGGTGGTGCTCATCTCCGTTTCTAAGCCGAAGAGCCGGCATTTGTCCGAGGACAAGCTTCCGTGGTCATGCGGCCGGCATGACTCTACGCTGTAGCGCACGGAACGTCATTCCCTTCCCACCAAAGTGGTCGCTATTTATCTACTTGCATTTTTAGGTGCTTTCGAACTGCTAGGTTGGCAGGAGTCTTCCATTGTCCTGACCCCTAAATGCAGGTGTATTGACCACAGACATCTCCCTGATCGCACCCCCCCCCTACAAGATGCAGTGCGCACTGTTTCATCAGCACTGGGAAGTTGGAGAGGATTGGGCTCAGAGTAATTTATTCAGCACAACTCGCGAGTGTGCAGAATAAGGCCCTTTCAGCTGGTTTTTCTTACTGGCCTCCATGGGCACAGTATTGCAACAGGAAAGGTGCAAATTACCCCATCCACATGGTTTGATGAGGATATTCCTTCTTAAAACTGTGGCCTTTGCGATCTTAGCTATTGATGTGTACCTATTTATTTTCTTTCTCTTGCAAAAAATGATTTTCCTCCAGTGGAAGTATTTTGTTCACTCACACACACACACACACACACACACACAGAGAGAGAGAGAGAGAGAGAGAGAGAGAGAGAGAGAGAGAGAGAGAGGAAAGCACACCTCTAACAATCAAACAGTCACATTTTCATGACGAGCATCATGGATCATTATGTTGCTGATATTTCTCATGCGTTTTGGCATGTTTCTGATCTATCAGTAATGTCTGATATTCTTGAGCAGAACATGCGGGTTTTAGAACAATTATCGTGCCACCTTGTCAGTTACCCATACATTGCTTTCTATTTTCACACAATCATTTTGATTTCAAGCAAGCGGGGGAAGCCTTTGGTTGGGGGACCCAACACTCTGTAGCCCCAAACTCTCCCCCCCAGCTCCCCATAGGGCCTGTTATTTTCCACTAGCTGAGAGCTTGCTCCCAAGACAATGAACACACTGAAATGCAATACCAGACCACATGTGATCCTAAACCACGTTCACTTGCCGTTACACAATTAAAGGTGTTTGCATAGCCCTTTGAGATTGTGCGCAAGACTTTTAAGAGGGATAAAACCAGCGGGGATCTATAGAAGTTATTGTGCACGCCAAACACATTTAATATGGCATAAAAATCCTTTATAGGGAGACTTTAAAAAATATTTTTAAAATGTTGATTTTAACCATTTTCAGAGCAGGTTTTTGAACAAACAATTTCATTCTGTTCCTGCAAAGTCTTTGATCCAATTCGCAAGTTGCCATATTCTGTTGTCATGTTGTTTTACATGCAAATTTTATAATTGCATATTCTTCTCAAGTTGTCCCTGATCTTCGCTTCTCCTCCTCCTCCTCCATTGTCTCTCTAGTGAGTTTTAGATTAGGAGTGCGTTAGGGCAAGGACCTGTCCTCTCAATCTTTGTAAAATACCATTACATGCCCATAGATCAGTGGTTCTCAACTTTTTTAGACCAGGACCCACTTTTTAGAATGGCACTCCTGTTGGGACCCATCGGAAATTATGTCATTAACCTGGAAGTGATGTCGTAGCCAGAAGTGACATCATCAAGCAGTAAGTGCCCCAATTGCGACATAATCAAATGCCACTCCTGGAATGCAAACTGGCATTCTTGCACTGCAGCAATGGCACAACCTTGAAACATCCCTGACCGAAAGCAAGATGAGGACAAAATATGATGCCAAAGCACTGAAATAAAAACAAAATTTAAAACCCCTCACTTGAAAATTCAAACGATTAACACTCAGAAAAGGAATATAAGAAGAGTAAGGTCTGTAGTTTTCAAGAAGGCTGCTCCCAGCTTTCCACGACCCACTTGACATTAGGTTGTGGTCCACCAAGTGGACCCTGACCCACAGTTTGAGTAACACTGTCCTAGCCCTTCCCCCTTTGCCCCCCTAGGAATCCGGAATCGCTCCCTTTAACCCTCTGAGTGCCGGCCAACCAAGAAGAAAAGCTCTTTGCAGAGGAATCGGGAGGGGGGAGGAGGGAAAGTGAAGTGGGCTGAGTCAGCCCTAATTTTAACTAGTGGAACTGAGTTCCCCCGCGTTCCCCCTGCATGACATCACTGGTTGCGACCCACCAAGTGGACCCCAACCCATAGTTTGAGTAACACTGTCCCAGCCAGTGCAGAGTTGCAATCTCTACTTTCTTCCATTTTGCTAGCTTCATCCAGGGCCCAATCCTGTCCAACGTTCCAGCCCCAATGTTGCCAACAGGGCATGCACTGCATCCCGCAGTTGGGGAACAGTCCTGGAGGCTTTCAGGTGACATCCACCTGAAGGGATGTCCTATAGAAGAAGGGACCTCCCTCTGAGAGTAGAACTCGGTCCAATGGGTACAAACATTCACAAAAGGAAGATAGCAAGAGCCAAATCTGCAGCTTCCAAGATGGCAGCTCCCAACTTTCCGCAACCCACCTGACAACTGGTCCCGACCCACCGAGTGGGTCCCGACCCACAGTTTGAAGAACACTGCCATAGATGGTTCCATAATAAGAACACAAGAAGAGCCCTGCTGGATCCAGACGAGAGGAGGCAGTGAGTGTTTGTGGTATTGGGGGGCTGGCAGGCTCTCAGGTCAGGACCCCAATATCCACAGTTTCAGGTATCCACAGGGAGGTGGGATTTGGAACGGAACCCCAGCGGATAGCAGGGGATGCCTGTGTTACTGCTGCTTACAAAGACATAGGCAGGCACTCCTGCAGAATAATCACACAAGATTTGAAAAAAAAAATAGATAGATAGATAGATAGATAGATAGATAGATAGATAGATAGATAGATA
>JAJKFI010000062.1:1699649-1715692 GCA_029204185.1 Lerista edwardsae | reverse complement strand
TGTGTGTGTGTGTGTGTGTGTGTGTGTGTGTGTGTGTGTGTGTGTGTACGTGCTTGCATGTATGGTTCTAATGCCATAGCACAGGAGACATTCTGTTGCCTATTTACTTTTCTTTGAGATCAGACACAAATAAAACCCGGAAATGCACAGAATTACGAGAGCCACTCCCAGCCTCCCACAACAGCTCGTTGCAGTTGGCCACGTAGCTCAGGGTTTCTCTTGACTTTAATTGACAGAGAGAGCCCGACTGCTGAAGCCAAGGTACAGGGCTGAAGGTAGAGCGATCAGACCACCGTCCCGGTAATAAATCATCATAGCCCAGGTCATGGTTTGGAGTGCAAACGCAGTGTTCAATAAAGCAACACACTCCACCTTTCAGCTTCCAGCCGACCCCAGCTAATTGACCTCATTGTGGTCCCCCCATTAATCATTTTGGCACAAGGGGCAAGAGGCAGCTGCACCGCATAAGCGGATGTGGGCGAGAAGGAAGGTATGCAAGGTAACAGGAAATCATAGACAATGCGCCCTTAATTAACTCATTGGGCTTTCAGCTTGGTGGGAGATGGCTGCTGCGCCAAAGGAGTCAAAGATGCAACGGAGGCAGCATGGCTGCGCAGAGACGGCAGTGTCCGGGATGGCGCATACGAAAACACAAATGGGAGTAACTGAGCTTTGGTGAACCAGACAATGGATGGGGGAGGCTACAAGGAAGCTATTGGAGGACATTGATCTGGCCAGAGGGACCATTAATCCAATACATGTGACACTTGGAGGCAGGGCCGGCTCTAGGAGTGGCAGGGCCAGTGGTTTTATCCTACCGGAACGCTGGGCAGGACATCCGGGTGATCGGCAGCCCGCCCATCGCGTACCGCAGCGTTACGCCGTTTGCGTAACGTACGCAAGTGGCGTAATTGGTTACGCAAACGGCGTAACGCTGCAGTACGTGACGGGTGGGCTGCCGATCACCCGGATGTCCCGCCTAGCGTACCGGTAGGATGACAACACTGGGTGGGGCCCAATGCGGGGCATTCCTGTGGGGGGCCCCACACTCCCCGTGGGGCCCCCCACTCACCAAGAAGAGCACTTGTGGTGCCCCACACAAAGTGTGGCACCAGGAAATAGGTGGTGGTGACAGGGTGACATCACTGCCAATTGCTTCCGGGAGGCCCATTTTGGGCACTTCAGAAGCTGGGGCAGGTGAGAGGTTCCCAAGGTAAAGCTGCTCTGCTGGCCCCACTGACCTACAGAGAGATCCTGACTGCAGCAGGAAGCCATATGCTTATGCTGCACTGGTGCGGGGGGCCCCCAAAGCACAGGGCCCAATGTGATGGCGTCGGTCACACTGGCTGAAGGCCGGCCCTGCTTGGAGGGAGAATCCCTGTGGCCACACAGTCACATCTAACACTGCACATGAAATTGCAATCACAGATTAAGGGCATGATCCGATCCTGCGCTGGAAGAGGCCGGCCGGCTGCCCTGCGCTGTATCCAGTGCAGCTTAGGAACGGGCTGGAACCTCCACGGGGCAAGGGCACGCTCGTCCCCTTACCCCAGGGTGGGCGCTAGCTGCCCTGATGGGGCGGGGCAGATCTGCACCTGCTGTTTAGCAGGTGCACATCTGAGCATGCAGCACGGCCCGAATCGGGGCCGTACAGGACGGAGGAGTGGATGTGGCCCAATGGCCGCATCCAAGCTCCTTCCCAGTCCCTGTGCCGCCACCCCCGGCCAGAACCACCACCCCCTTTTGCCCTGTTCCACCCCCCCTCCTTTCCTCCAGCCCAAAAAAGTCTCTGTACTGGCCAAACTTGGAATTAATTCACATTAAATAGCATATTGTGCAATTCAAATACAGTAAAAGAATGTCAAAATATAAACTGTATAAATCAGTGGCTCCCAAACGTTGGAGCATCCATGAACCCCTTTTTAATTATGATCACTTGTCAGGACCTCTCCTAAGACCAGCAGTGACGTCATTAAGTAGGAAGTGACATCATTGCGCCTGTAAAAAAAAAATCTATGCAGACTATCATAAGTTGCCAAATGCAACAGTTGTTTTAAAAACACCTTTTTTAAAAAAAAATGTCACTGTTTGGGTTCCCTGAAAATGTTTCAAAAACGCAACTTTTTAAAACGTTGCACAAATGCATCTATGGTAGGAAATGGGGTCTCCATGCTCCCCCTGGAAGTAGTTGGTGGTTACATCATCACATCATCACCAACTATCTCCGGGTGCTGTGCTTCATACTCGGCGCCACAAGCCCTCGGTACATCTGTCCCGCCAGTGAAAATGTCACCATGGGCCATCATGCACATCCGCGACAGGTTTACGCTCGCACTGGGAAGGTGCTCATTCAGGCCGGCCAGCCAGTGCTCCAACTCTGCTGGCAGCAGAAAGCCCATTTGGGGTGGGGGGGGGAAGGCAGGGAGGAGCCAGGTGGGGAAGGGGAGGAGCTGGCCACAAGGGGGTGGGACCAGGCAGTGGCTTCTACTGCCAGATCTCATCCCCAGCAGTGGTTTGGGCAGCCCAAAGCAAGGCTGCTTGATTCACTGCCAGCACAATAGCAGGAGGCAAGCTGAGGAGCTCCACTGCGGGCAGTGGTGTCATCTAAATGATTTAAGAACAGGTACTCACTTTTGATTGGCACGTGTCGGGACCCGCCCACCGGAAGTGACGTCATAAGCCAGGAAGTGATGTCGTGGCAGGAAGTGACATGAAAAAAGCCCTTTTGGAGGCCTCAGATGATTTTAAACTGACCCCACAGTTGCAATAGTATTCCACAGCACCCCCAGAACATGTGAAGGAGGCCTGGCATCATGTTAAAACCCCAGAGCAACTCATTTTTCAGTGGCAAGGAAAGAAAAGGCTCCGCTTGCTGCCTGCCTGGCTCTGAGAACGTGCAGGCAACTCAAACATGCAGGAAATTCAAACGTTGCAGAGGGCGGAGTCGACGAGTGGGCGGGCGAATGGGCGGGGCCAGCTGTAATCCTAGAAACCGGTACTCGCGTACCCCCGCGTACCCCCTGCATGACATCACTGGGATGACTGTCCCCTTCTCCCGGGAAGACTCCAGAAGCTGCCACTGGATGCAGTGGTAGCCTTTTGGCTACTGCTGCGCCCGTGGCACTTAGGAAGTTTGGAGCTGGGCTGCCAGTGATCCAGAACACCCCAAAATTGGACAGGAGGGGCGTAATTTGGGAAAAACCCCTCCCCAGCTTCTCTGGGAGCCTTCTCCATCCCTCCCCCTGGCTCGCCTCCATTTCGATCAGGCGACGCTCGAATGCCTTCCCCGTAGCAATCCAAAGCGAGGACAATCCCCTTTGGAGCACAAGACACAAAACCTATTAATAAGAAAATGGAAAGAGCCGGCTAATATTCCTGGTTGCTTAATTCATCAGTCACCAGAGGCCGAGCTGTTTTCCGTCGGGGTCTCCTCTCGACACGTGGTGTGTCAAGTGTTGGAGATTACTTAATGCCGGCACTTCTGGCGACGGAGCAGGAAGCCAGAAACGTGTGCCTGGTGCGGGAGCAAGCCGAACCAGGGCAGGAAAGGGACATCGGGGCTCTGAGACGAGCAGACAGAGGACCGCCTCTCCCTCGCATCAGAGGAGGGACTTGTTCATCACCCCAGGCCACAATGGAAGCCTAGCAGAAGCCAGCAGCCTAATTTGCATCCCCTCCGCTAATGTAATTGGGAAAGTGTGACAATTCTCATGCTGGGAAATGTGACAAGCCGCTTCTCACCAGCTGAGTCTTCCAGTGCAGGTAACTGAGAACCTTCCTACTGCTCTCTTCAACATGTCAGAAATCAGATGCGATGCCCAAAGGGATCAGCACTGCGGGGGTCATGTCCTGGGGTGGGTGGGGGGGCTGTTTCAGTTTCTGCTAAAAAGGGAAAGGGTTTCATTGAAAGGGAGAGGGAACCGCTTTCACTGTTGGGTAGAGGCAAAGATTCAGCAGAGACCCACTTTAGGATGGAAGTCAAGAGTACTTCACAAAAAGCAGTAAATGTTAAGAGACGGGGTTGAGACAATCTCACATAAATGTGCATTTGATTATGATTTATTATGATTTATTATTTATTTATTATTAATATTAATTATTCAGCTATAGGACACTCCTCTGGCACATGGAAACTTTTTTCTTGCAACAGGGAGCAAGGAGATGTGATCCTTTGGTGATGCCTAGCTAGCTTGGATGCCAGGGATTGCCAAACATGCTTAAGGTAAGAGCCGCATCTGGCAAACTTCAGATGTGTGAGAGCGGGAAAAGCATGTTTGAGAGCCACTATATTTAAGAAGCATTTAAATTCTTAAATAGCTTTACTCACCATGTACATTAAACTTACGTTTTGATCAAGCAGCCTCTCAGTTTATACCTAGTAAATAATTATAAAGCTTGATTTTTTCACTTCCGGTTTTGTTTTCCTCTACATAAAAGTAAGTGTGTGTGTGTGGGGGGGGGGGGGTCTCCTGCATCTGAAGAAGAGGACAGTAGTTCATGGGAAGTGGTCCAAACATGCTTTCTGGTGTCGTTTGTGCCAGCCAAACTTTGCTGGCCTAACCCTGCTAGAGAAAGTTCAAGCTTGGCCCTACCCCTAAACACATTGATATTAGACCTGTAGCCTTGCATCCATAAATCCCATTTATTTCAACGGAGCTTGGTTCTTGGTAAGGATGCTGAGGAGCACAATCTGGCGATCTCCCCAGCCTCGTCCTCCTTTCTCAAATTATATTCCGAGGGCCGGCATTTGTGACGACGTTTCAGGGCAAATTATCTTCCAAAGCCGTTTTGTCACATTCGATATCGCATTTGAGAAACTGTCAATCTGGCCTCGTCTCTTTTGGTGACATGCCAACCACATAGCCACGTCCCAGGTGACTGTTGGTCATTTTAATGTTGTGAATGACTTGTCACACCTTTCAATTTCCTGCTCCGTCACTTTCCCCAGTGTACAAATTGAAGTGGCCAGAGGATCACAATAATCTTGTGTTCCCACACACCACTTTGCATCCCGAGGAGTGTCACTTTTTTTTGCATCTCATTGTTCTGGCCCTGCAGTGGTGCAGGACTTGGGCTCCGTTTTCCCCTTCCCTGACGGGCATTCCAACAGCGGGGAAACATTTTCACAGCCTGAATATAACCTGCTCAACTAAAAACTGATGGCTTTCGATGCCATTGCTGTCCATGGCATTCTGATTGATATCTACGCTGTTCTTACACATAGCATAATATTATTGCACCACAACAGACCTGGGCAACTGCTCTGCTCTTCTGACAATGTTCAGGTAATCAGGGGCAACACGGACACCCCAAATTTGGGGTCCCTAAGGTAACTGACAGCTCTACTGTTATGTCCCTAAAGTAGCTGTACACTCCACTGAAATTGAGTGTCGGGAGAGTGAGAACAGATAAAAGGAAATACTTTTTTACCCCGCGGGTAATTAATCTGTGGAACTCCTGTGGAGGTGGTGATAGCATCTGGCCTGGATGCCTTTAAAAGGGGACTGGACAGATTTCTGGAGGAAAAGTCCATCGTGGGCTATAGGCCATGATGGGTTGGGCAACCTCCTTACATTAATAGTAAGGCATTCTACTTCAGAATGCCAGGTGCAACGGAGTGGCAGCAGGATGCAAGCAACTGGTTGTCTATTGAGTTCCCTTATGCACCTGGTGGGCCACTGTGAGATACAGGAAGCTGGACTAGACGGGCCTTTGGCCTGATCCAATGGGGCTCTTCTTATGTTTTTATGTTCTACTCTTCTCATTTGCTTCTTTCATCTGCTCCTCTCTAGACCAGCCATTTTCAACCACTGTGCCACGGCACATTGGTGTGCCATGAATGGTCTACAGCAGTGGCTCCCATACTGTGGGTCAGGACCCACCAGTGGGTCGCAAGCTAATTTCAGGTGGGTCGTGAAGCACCTCGAGCAGCCATATTGAAATATGGGAAGATGGGATGCTAGAAAGGGGGAGGGCTGTGTGGTTGTTTTGCTTGTGTCAAAGTTGCAAATAGGCTTTTTTCCCCTCTTTCTTATTGACTTTGCTATTGGAAAATCAGCCCAACTGATTGCTGCATTCTCAGGAAAGCAGCAGGCTCTGACATCACAATGATGCCACTTCCGGCCATGACATCACTTCCAATGGGTCCCAGACAGCTTGTCTTTCTAAAAAGGTGGGTCCTGGTGCTAAAAAGTTTGAGAACCACTGGTCTACATGAGTGTCACAGGAATTTAGGGAAGGGTCTTTTATTAGTATGGCCATTGGGGGAGGGGGGGAGAATCCCACCAGCTGCACGGTGTGCCTTGTCAATTACCCAAAAAGCTGATGGTGTGCTTTGACCATTTTAGCACTTTGCCAGTGTGCCATGAGATGCAAAGGGTGGAAGATCTTTGCTCTGAACTCTCCATTTGCTGTGGAGGAGGCAAAAGGCTGGAGAATGAGCAGAAGTTGGCATTCCCTCCCCCAGGGTCATAGCTAAAGAATTGCAAGGGGGTGCAATTGCACCGGGCAACACGTTTTAGGGGGCAACAAGCTGAGCTTGACCCTAGTGGCCAAAATTGTGAAGACCTTGGTATGTATGAATAATGCCATCATGTTATATACCATTCGATGTGGATTTTAATGCAGAAGGCAATGAAACAAACCAGAGTGTAATATCTTCATTCTATCAAAGGTTATGGTAAAAAAAAAAAACCAGGGAAAATGAAAATGCAACTGTGACATCACTTCCTGTTGTGATGTCACTTCCGGGGCAACGTTTGCCCTCTGCACTGGGCTACGCTTTCATTGGCTACTCCCCTGCCCCCCACCACCACCACCATGACAATCCACTGCATGAGCTAACTATTTTGGTCAATCTCATAGACAGGCCAGCCCTGGCTGCAGAGAAGCATGAAAAGTTGTGAGACAAGTGCTTGCAGATATGAGGCTCGGCGTGCGCCAAGAGTGTATGCACTCATTTATTTTAGAAATAGAACATAAACATAAGAACATAAGAAGAGCCCTGCTGGATCAGGCCAAAGGCCCATCTAGTCCAGCTTCCTGTATCTCACAGTGGTCCACCAGACGCCTCAGGGAGCACATGAGACAACAAAATGCTTGCATCCTGTTGCCACTCCCTTGCACCGGGTACTCTGAAGTAGCCCACCACCAATGTAAGGAGGTTGCACAATCCATCATGGCCTATAGCCCACGATGGACTTTTCTTCCAGAAATCCGTCCAATCCTCTTAAAGGCATCTAGGCCAGATGCCATCACCACCCCCTGTGGCAAAGAGTTCCACAGATCTATGGTGGGGTATCTATGTCCACCAGCGCTCTCTGTCCTTTCCCTAGGTCTGAGTCACTTACTCCCACTCCCCTTGCAGCCCATGCCATGATACCCCAACTCCCCTTTCTTCAAAATAGTCCAAATCAATAACGCCATCAAAAATCAGCTATGCAAATCAGGCAGATGTATGCAAATTCACAGATGTTATTCCCTTGCGGAAGAATTGCAGAGAAGTGTGCGCGTCTCACACACACACACACACACACACACACACACACACAGAGAGGGATGCCCAGCCTTGCAAATGTAAAAACCAACATACTGCCATCTCAAAAACATTTCAGTCTAGGGAAGCGTGTTCACCACATCAGAAGCATACCTAGAAGGGGGTCACAGCACCAAGTTTTGCAAGCAGCCTCTCCCCCTCCTCTTCGGCGCCAACGCAGCCTCCTTTTCGCTCCAGCCGCTGGGAATGGCTCCAAAAAGGAATGGCAATTTTTGGCCTTCTTAGGGAAGACACGCACAGCCTCTCCAGTCCCAAAAATGCCTGGAGGGGAGGCAGAGGGGGTGGCACCACTATGTGAGGGGACACCCCTCTGGAGGTGTGCCCTCGGGTACCAATTCCCTCAGGAATGCCACTGAGCAAGATCATGGCAGCACGTGCTGAGATTGTATTCCCCCTTCTTGGCCCAAATCTGTAAAGACTCCCCTTAGACGTATGCCACCTAAAGAGCAGGCAAGGAGAACCGTCAGAGACCAGGAGGCCTACAGAGGGGCAAGCAAAAAAGTGTTTTCCTTACTTTGCCTGGGCTGTTTGGCTCCACCCTCTCCCACAGCCCATAGCATGCCGTGTGCCCTCCATCGGGGGCACTGCTTGGTATGGGCTGGCGGGGAATAGGATTGGGCCCTTGGTTTGGAATTTCAGCATTTGGGTTCCCCCAAAATAAAAAGGTAAAGGTTTCCCCACGACCGAACGGTCTCGTCGTGACTGACTGTAGGGGGCGGTGCTCATTTCCGTTTCTAAGCCGAAGAGCCAGCGTTTGTCCAAGGACAAGCTTCCGTGGTCATGTGGCCGGCATGACTCTACACCGTAGCGCGTGGAACGCCATTACCTTCCCACCTAAGTGGTCCCTGTTTATCTACTGGCATTTTTAGGTGCTTTCAAACTGCTAGGCTGGCAGGAGCTGGGACAAGCGACGGGACCTCATGCCGTCGTGCGGTCTTGAATTGCCAACCTTCCGGTCAGCAAGCTCAGCAACAGCGGTTTAATCGGCAGCGCCACCACGTCCCTTCCCCCAAAATGGGACTATGTAAATAGAGCTTTTCACCAAAAAAGGGGGGGCTATACTGTGCCCCCATGTCTTTGGTCAAATCACAAAGGGTCATGAATGGTGACACTGCCCTTAAGAGGGCTTGAGTTATTAGCCTAATGCATGGAGAGGAGCAATGCATTAAGGCATTAAGTACCAAAACAATCACATGACAAAGCTTGACAGCATAAAGCAGGAAACAAAAGATGAGGACCGTAACATAAACCATCTGGCCTAATAGCTTATACTTCATTTAAACAACTCTATTACCACGGTTCTTCAACATTTGACTTGGACATCAATGTTCCACTTGTTTGTTGCCTTTCCTTCTTCCTTTCTTCCCCTCTCCATTCTCCATCAAGATCCCAATTCTGCGGCTTTTATTCCCCCGTACGAAGTCCCAAGTTGTGCCACAACCCAATTAAGCCCACCCCATTGTAATAAATGAATGTTGTCAGTTCGGCTCACTTGAGACACAAACTCAAGCTAATATTACTCAACATGCAGATGTCTCCTGTCTGTTTCCCTTGGCACAAAAAAAAATGGCACATTTAAATAGTTTAAAGATAAATGGGTGTTACTATGAAAAGGGGGGGGGAATAGCATTGAGTGCAAAGAAACAAGCACCAAAACTGTGAACAATACCATATCCTGTGTTTCAACATGTTGAAGCTGGGATTTTGGACCACACAATCTGCTTTCCTTCTCATTATGCAACAGATTTTGTTAAAAGAAAGAAAAGAAAGAAAATTCATGAACGAACAAAAGTTTTCCAAGAACACCAAAGTAATAGTATAGGAAGAAGCTCGCCCAAGGGGGTTGAAGGGAAATTTAGAGCGCAATCCTATCCTGGAGTTAGGCCAGCACAGTTAGGCTGGCACAAGAGCCACCGTAAAGCACGTTTGGACCACTCTTGGAATCAGGGAGGATGGTGCATGTCTGTGTACTCTGTCCCAGTTTATTTCTGGTAACCTGACTGTGTTTCATCCTACACTGCTAATGTCTGCCTTAGTACCCCAAGGAATTTTGAAGATTTTTGTTCTTAAAAAAAAGAAAAGAAATTATCTATGGCAATTCAGAACTCATCAAGGTGATTTAGAACTCCAAATTTCAGGGAGAAATTCAAAAAATGAGAAATTCTGAGGCACATGCATTTTCACAAATTTTACATTAAGTCTTTCCCTTTTACTCACATTTTTAGTGAAAGAAAGAAAGAAAGAAAGAAAGAAAGAAAGAAAGAAAGAAAGAAAGAAAGAAAGAAAGAAAGAAAGAAAGAAAGAAAGAAAGAAAGAAAGAGGCAACATATTTGAGTATTCAATATCTTCTTCCAGACATTTTTTTAATGTAGATTAACCTTGGTTACTTCACTGCATTTTTTTCTTTGTGTCCTTATTACTGATTTCCCTAATCTTGCAGTCGATGAAAGTTGCCAAATATTGTCAGTTTCCTGCCTTAATTGGGGCTCTCTTCTTTGGAGATCTTCAAGTTAGCAATAAATAGATTCTTGCTTACCTCCTTTCTGGAGCCAGTCAAAGCATACCTGGGCTACTGATGGGCCTGTTTGTAACAGGGAATGGTTAGGAGCTGAAGGTTTGACACTGGCCCAGACACACACATAATAAATAGCATTCTCCCTGAAATGATTGAAACCAGCTGGCCGTGGCAGTATGGAGTAGAACTTAAGGGGAGAGAAATGAATTAAAGATAAAGTCAGAAGTGTGCGTGCATGTGTGTGTGTGCGCGTGCATGCGTGCGTGCATTTAAACATTTCCTCGGTGACCAAAGCTGTTTTTCATAACTAAAATCCAAGAATTTCTGTTAGAACAGGCTGGCCAATTTAACTATTATTTTAAAAAAAACACGGAAAATGCAATGCCAAAACATTTGCTGGCTCAAGAGGTTGGGGCAAAAGACATAGCAATGGAGAAAAGATTTTAGAGTAACTTCTTCAAATGCAATCTCACAGCTTGACTGATTAAAAAACACTCAACACTTTTAAGGCTGGTTTCACAAAGCCAGCCATGGAATGGGTATCATATGGCCAGGGGCATAGCTAAAGACGTGCAGGGAGGTGCAATTGCACTGGGCAACAAGCTTTAGGGGGCAACAAGCTGAGCTTGACATTAGTGGCCAAAATTGTGAAAACCTTGGTATGTATGAATAATACCATCATGTTATATATCAAGGGAAAGGTAATTTAATGCAGAATGCAATGAAATGAACCAGAGTGTAATATCTTTACTTGGTCAAAACATACGTCCAAAAACCCAGGGAAAACTAAAATACAACTGTGATATCACTTCCTGTTGTGACATCACTTCTGGGGCCACATTTTGGGCTATGCTCCTGCCTATGGCATTTTTGTTGGCTACTGCCTAGCTCCTGAATTTGTCTCCTCACTAAAGCCTAATGATTTTCCTGTGGCAAAGCAAGGTTTGCTATTCATGGAAGGACTTCATGGCCAAGAGGAACTTAGGGCGCAATCTAGGGGTGCCCTTGGGCCAACGCATGTCAGGTACATCGGCCCAGGGCTGTCGCAAATGTGCCGAATAGCTTGTTTCCCTGTCCTGAAAAGGCTCGTGCTCTTCCCAGCACACCTTTCTGCCAGAAAATTCAAGGCAGTTACTTCCAGGTTAATGACATCACTTCCGGTGGGTCCTCACAAAAGTGCCATTCTAAAAAGTGGGTCCCGGTCTAAAAAAGTTTGAGAACCACTGCCTTAGAAGCCAACTTGCAATATGGAATCACGACTTCTAATGGTGATGCCTCTGAGCATATTTCATCTCACGCGCACAGCTTGAAACTCCCTTTCTCTGCCATGTGCACAGGAGGCACGCTGTGCATGGGCGTTGTGTCACTTGTGGGGATTGGGGGGTGCTGTGCAGAAGCATCCGGAAGAGTGTCACTAATTCTCCAGACAAAACCTATCAGTGATATGCCACCTCTAGAAATTGGTGGCATTGGGGGGGGAAAAATCTAACACCAGAGCACCAGGGAGGCCACAAGGGAGAACAGATTGTTTCAGAAGTCTCTAGGTGCAGTGTTGCCGCCACATCTACCACTGAAACAGAGGCCCCACCAAAGCATGATGGAGAACGAAACTAACACCATCAGGTCCCACCCACCAGATTCTGTGGAAAGGGAAGGCGGCAAAACAGCAGAGTTGAACATTTGCACGCCCAATGTCAGAAGTTTGCAAAAGAGCTGACTCCGAAGGCAACCAGCAAGAAGAAGAATTGGAACACTTGTAGCCCGCTTCTCGGCCTGGGAACTCAGAGGTCAGCCCCACGGGGCTTATTCCAAAGCAGAAGGGCAGTTTTGTTTGTTCAACACTTATCAGTGCCGGCAGCTGCCCGGCCCAAACTTTCTCAAATGGGAAAATTTCTTCCCTAATGTTAGGAATGAAGTAGGAACCCTGTTGCAATGGTTTCAAAACACCAACCATTTTATTTACTTAATTTTATTTGTCACATTTTTCTACCACCTTTCCTCCAAGGAGCTCGGGGTGGGGTACTTACAGTAGCAGAGGTGTTCCTTTCCAGCACTGACATAGCTGTGATAATGGGCCACGTGCTGCATTCTGCAGTTGCGGGGGGGGGCAGTCACAGAGGCCTTGTCAAGGTAAGGGAATTTGTTCCCTTACCTTGGGGCTGCATTGCCCTGACTCAAGTGCTAGAAAGTGCTAGAAATCCTAACCTGGAGTTAGGCCAGCACAGTTTGGCCAGCACAAGGGCCACCTTAAAATGTTTTTGGACCACTCTGAATCAGGGAGGATGGCGCACGTCTGAGTGCTGGCCTCTCTGACTCTGAGAGTGGTCCAAACATACTTTATGGTGTCCCTTGTGCTGGCTAAACTTTGCTTTATTTACGTCATATTTACCTCAGAATTTTACCTCAGAATGCCAGATACAAGGGAGTGGCATTTGGATCACTCTTAGAGTCAGGGAGGATGGCGCACATCTGTTCAATGTTCCTTGTGTTGGCCAGACTTTGCTGGCCTAACTGTGCTGGCCTAACTCCAGATTAGGATTGCGCTCTGAGAGATAGCAACTGGCCCAGTATCACCCAGGAAACTCAAGATTGAGCAGGGATTTGAACCTGGATCTTTCCGGTCTAAGAACGCAATCCTAAACTAGAGTTAGACCGGCACAGTGAGGCCAGCAAAGTTTGGCTGGCACAAGAGCCACCATAAAGTGCGTTTGGACCACTCACGGAGTCAGGGAGGATGACGCACGTCTGTGTGCCAGCCTCTCTGACTCCAAGAGTGGTCCAAACAAACTTTACGGTGTCCCTTGTGCTGGCCAAACTGCTGGTTTGGCTTATGCTGGCCTAACTCATTTTAGGATTGTGCCCTAATATAAGTCCAACTCACAAACCACTACACCATCCTCTCTCTCCCAGCCTCAACCTCCCCATCTGCAGCATGGGGACAATCATGCTGGCCACCAGAGGGAAACAGCTCTAAGAAGGGCCCAACGAAAACAGCTGTCTAGAATTAGATGGTGTCATCTATTCCAGATGTGCCTTGAGTTGTTCAAGGGATGGGAGCTCCATAATTAATCCAAGGCCGCTGGATCTGAGCATCTGCAAAAACCCACCACTTTGCAATGCTGACTGCACAGGCCGGAGGCTCAAGAAGCCAGAAAGCTTCCTTGTTTCAATCCAGGCTGTTGGACTCTGCTCAAATTCACCTCCAGATGACAACGGAAAGCGCTTGGCGCTGTGATAATTATCCTGGCCTACATTTAGGCTTATTATCAGCATTACTGAGATAATGTATGTACATTATTGTACATTATACATGGACGGGTGATTAGCAGCCCTGGTGAGCATGAGGAACGCACATGGTCCTGTTCCAGAATTCTGCTCAAACGTTTCCAGAGGTGCTCAGGAGGAGAGCCTCTGCTTCTAAGCTCCATCAGGCTCTGAGCAGGGCTATAACCACTCAGATCCTTGCTTTGGACCTTCACCAGCTCTTTCATTCACCCTGCTGACCTGCTTTTTACGGTCAGCAAGATTCCCTATTGCTAGCAGTCAGGAATGCAGGCCAGGCCCTGCTTTGTTAGGATATGGAAAATAATCCTGGAGGCTAGTTCATTGCTCTGAATGACTTACAAGGGGAGCGCAATCCTAACCTGGAGTTAGGCCAGCACAGCTAGGCCAGCAAAGTTTGGCCAGCACGAGGGCCACCGTAAAGAGCGTTTGGACCACTCTCGGAGTCAGGGAGGATGGCGCACATCTGTGATCTGGCATCTCTGACTCCGAGGGTGGTCCGAACAGACAATACGGTGGGCAGGAGGCTTAGTCGAGAGAGTTAAAGCCTCCGTTTGCCCAAAGATAAGATCCAAAGGTTGCCAGTTCGTGAACGCAGGAAGTCTCCATGAGCGGCAGACCTTAAGAAGTGCGACTGATAAGAGCTGTCTCCAGCTGCCTGTGAGAGAGGAGTTGTGCTGGGCCATCTGTTTCTTTGGTGGGAGCAGAGAAGCCATCTATCAGCCAGCAGGAAGGCAAGCGTGTGGCCGAGAAAGAAGGACTAAACCACGAAAGTTCCATCTGTATGTTGTTGTAGTTCTTGAAAGATAGAACTTCTCTGTAATTTGTAAAAAAAAAAAACCCTGCAGGTTTAGAGAAATAAAGCCTGCCTATGTAAACCGCCTTGAATTAAAGCCAGAGGAGCAATCTAATGGCCAAAGAAAGGCAGTATATAAATACTAGCATAATCAATCATCAATCATCAATCATTATTATTATTATTATTATTATTAATTCTTGTGCCAGGCTGGATCCAAACATCCAGGCCCCAGTCTGGTTGGCCTTATCCAGCCCCCTTGGATTTGAATCAGTGGTTTGGTTTCACTGGCGCAAATCCAAGCAGCCTATTCCCCTCCCTCTGGGTTGCACTGCAGCCACCTCCAACCCTACAGGTCAGCTGGCCTGCCTGTTCCGGCGCAAGTCAGGATTGGGCTGTTAGTGCGGGCAGGACAGTTCATTAATGCTAGGCTAACATCCCCGAGTGGCACTTTTTAGGGCGCAGTCCTAACCTGCGCCACCGAGAGAGGCACTGACACACGGTAGGCCAAATCCAAAGGAGGAGGCCCAGGCGCTGGATCCAAGGGCCCAGGCCGGGTGGCGCAGGGGCACACGGAAAGACAACGGAGAGGGCGGCACAGAGGGAGGCGCCAGCATGCGGCACAGCGCCGGGTGGTGCATGGGGGGGGCGTACCTGACCTACGGCTGGAGTTTGGATTGCCCGCTGCCGCGCAGTTGGAGAATGGCCCTCGGCACACCGCTGGAGCGATCCCTGTGTGGGCACCATGGCACTGGCACAGCATCTCTCGTGAGTTGCATTGGCCCCGGGTTGCACTTGTATCGGTTGCTGCCTAGGCTTAGCGGTGGGTGTGCCGGCTTAGCAGCCATCGCTCCAGCGCAATGCCAGGTTAGGGTTGTGCCCAGTAATGGCATCTAAATGATTTAGCAACAGGTACTCACTTTTGATTGGCATTTGTGTCGGGGCCCGCCCACCGGAAGTGAGGTCATAGCCGGAACCCAGGAACCGCCCCCAGCAACCGCCGCGCCTCCTCGGTAGGCCGTGTGATGGCCCGAGAGAAGGCCCAGGAGTCCCAGGCATTCCCCGGGGCCGCTGTGTGGGCTACCGATTCCCCCCCCCCAGAAACCGCCGCGCCTCCTCGGGAGGGAGCCCCAGGCAGCCTATCTGCTCACGCTGCTGCCGCCATCGGTCTCCCTCAGTCCACTGCCTGCCTGCCTGCCTGGCTCTGAGAACGTGCAGGCAACTCAAACGCTGCAGGGGGCGGAGCAGAGCACCGGCGGAGTCGACGAGTGGGCGGGGCCAGCCCTAATCCTAGGAACGTGTACTCGCGCACCCCCGCATACCCCCTACATGACATGTCTGATTGTGCCCTTAATCTGTGTGCCTGATGTCCATTCCCAGCTCATACGTGATGGTGTTCAGATGAACAACCCACTCAAGCAACTTGGGGAAAAAGGCCAGGGACAAACAAAAAGACCCCACACGTGTATCGGCCTTTGGCCGATTAAAAATAAATGTGGACACCGATAAGGGGATTTAAGATGATACAACTTCATCTATCACCTCGGTAGCCAATCTGCATTTCGGCAACAATTATTTTGCATGTGTTAAAATATTGTATTGCGTTGTCAGCATTCCCCTTTAGAAACGTGACGTTCAATTACGTTTCCCGGCTTACATTATCAGAAGCTGCCTTGTTAGCAAGAGGACTGCAGTGAAGCAGGAGTCTGTGTGTAAGAGAGATGGGCCAAACACATTCTGGAACAGACAAATCAATTTCAGCAAGGGCGCTTGTAGAGAAGCAATGATTCTGCAAGTAAAGATAAATAATTACGCATGTGTGGTAATGAGAGGGGTGTGTGTGTGTGTGTGTGTGTGTGTGTGTGTGTGTGTGTGTGTGTGTGTGTGTGTGTGTG
>JAJKFI010000062.1:1682815-1699639 GCA_029204185.1 Lerista edwardsae | reverse complement strand
GTGTGTGTGTGTGTGTGTGTGTGTGTGTGTGTGTGTGTGTGTGTGTGAGAGTGAGTGAGTGAGTGAGTGAGTGAGTGAGTGAGTGAGTGAGTGAGTGAGAGGGGGGGCCATAATCCTAGCCTGGAGTTAAGTTGGCACAAATCTCATGTGCCAGCCTAGGAGAGCCATAAATGCGCTGTAAAGTGCATTTTGAGTCAAGGAGGACAGCACACATCCATGGTGCAAACGTGCTTAACAGTGTGTTTGTGACACTCTTAGTCTGGCACAAGTGACTTGTGCTGGTCCAACTCCAGGTTAGGATTGTGCCCTGAGAGAGAGATTGAGGGTGCAGTCCTAACCTGGAGTTACCAGCAAAGTTTGACTTTGTCCAAGGGCCACCGTAAAGTATGTTTGGACCACTCTTGGAGCGCAATCCTAAACTGCAGTTAGGCTGGCATAAGCTAAGCCAGCAAAATTTGGCCAGCACAAGGGCCACCGTAAAGTGCGTTTGGACCACTCTTGGAGTCGGGCAGGATGGCTCATGTCTGTGTGCTGGCCTCTCTGACTCCGAGAGTGGTCCAAACATATGTTACAGTGTCCCTTGTGCTGGCCAAACTTTGCTGGCTTAGCTTATGCCGGCCTAACTCAGTATAGGATTGCACAGTCGTGCACCATCCTCCCTGACTCTGAGAGTGGTCCAAACACGCTTTACAGTGTCCCTTGCGCCGGCCAAACTGTGCTGGCCTAACTGTGCTGGCCTGACTCCAGGTTAGGATTGCAGGGCACTTTATCACACAGGGCACTTAGAATAGGTAACCAATCCGTAAGTAGTGATATGCTAATATTATAGTGGCAGTTTCATAGTTCTCGAGCACCCCAAAATGTCTTTACTTCCTGGGACTAAACTCTGAGGATGAAGACAAATTATTGGAGGAAGAGGGTTGGCTCCAATGCATTCATAACTAGGGAACATGGAATCAAGAGCTAAAAGTTTCAGCATCAAGAAACTCTCCTGGCTGTAAAATAGGACAGTAAAATATATGAACTGTAGCGTTCCCTGCGGAGGCACTGAGAGTTTCATCACTTAAGATGCTTACATCCAGTCTAGACAAAGGACAAGGAAAGGGGGCAAGAGGGAATCGTTATCAACTGGCTAGAAGACTAGGAGAGATCCAAGGATTTTCTTCACCCCAAGGGTCTCCCCATGGGAAATAAAAGCCCACCACTTGGCCCTAGATGAATCACTGTTGTAGGGTGGGGAGCCATGGATCACTGTATTCCTTCCCCTTTGAATTGCCTCTCCTCTCCCACAGCTCCAATGCAATAATAATAATAATAATAATAATAATAATAATAATAATAATAATAATAATAATACATTTATTTATATACCGCCTTTCTTAAGATCACTAGATTTCTCTAATGATTGAACTCAAGGTGGTTTACATAGGCAGACTTTCTCACAAACCCGAAGGTTTTTACAATTTTACAGAATGTTCTGTCTTCCAAGAACAACACTCCTACAGATCTTTCTTTCTGGATTGAGCCTTCTTTCTTTAGCCACCCGTCTGTCGTCTGCTGGCTGATGAGGCTTCCCTGCTGCCACCAGAAATGCAGCTGATTTCAGCACACTCCTCCTCCCACGAGGCAGCTGAAACTCAGCTTTTAATCAGCCGCAGTTTCCAAGGTCTGCCGCTCACAGAGACTTCCGGTAGTCTCGAGCTCACGACCTTGAGATCTTCAGGTGTTATCTTCGGGCAAACGGAGGCATTAACCCTCTCGGCTAAATCTTCTGCCCCTGCAAGACACTTCTGCAAGAATCTTCTGCCAACGCAAGACACTGTTTCTGTCCAAACCTGACATGGAATCAACATCTAATAATCATGAGACTGAGGACACAATCCAAGGCACCCGCAGGACCGAGGTAAGCCGCTTGCATTGGCCCCGTGCTCTCCTGAAAGTGTTGTAAAGCACTTCTGCGCCAGGGCTGCTGGCTTTGTTTTTTTCTGATTCAATTTGCTATTAAGAACATCAGAAGAGCCCTGCTGGATCAGGCCAAAGGCCCATCTAGTCCAGCTTCCTGGATCTCACAGCGGTCCACCAGGTGCTTCAGGGAGCACATGAGACATCATGATGCCTGCACCCTGTGGCCACTCCCTTGCACCTGGCATTCTGAAGAGCCTACTATTAACGTAAGGAGGTTGCCCAACCCATCATGGCCAATAGCCCACAATGGACTTTTCCTCCAGAAATCTGTTCAATCCCCTTTTAAAGGCAACTAGGCCAGATGCCATCACCACCTCCTGTGGCAAGGAGTTCCATACTGAATTACCTGCTGGGTAAAAAAGTATTTCCTTTTATCTGTTTTAGCACTCCCAACACTCAATTTCACTCAACACTCAAAGTCTATATTGGAAACAACCCAACTGAAAAAACGAACAACCCCAACTTATTGCTGCGTTTTCAGGAAAGCAGCAGGCTCTGGCATCACAATGACATCACTTCCGGCCATGACGTCACTTCCGATGGGTCTCGGACAGCTTGTCATTCTAAAAAGTGGGTCCTGGTGCTAAGATGTTTGAGAGCCACTGCGCTAGACCAAACACAGGGCGCAACCCTATACTGTGCCGGCCTTGTAAGGCCGACATAGCCTGGCAATATCCTAAGGCCCATTAGGAGGAGGCGGCAGCGAAGTGCAGGTCAAGGGGAGGTTTTTCCCTTACACCCACGTAAGCCCCAGTCACCCCTAGAGGCCTGCTTGGATCTGCGCCAGCCAAATAGCAAGCGCAGAGGAACGTGGGTAGGAGCGGCCCAAATCGGGGGCGCCTTGGCCAGGGACGGGATTTAGGATTTGGCACTACGGCCGTCCTGCGTCACAACCGCCTCATAACTGTGGTCTCCGCCCTCTGTGCCGCCTAGTAACGCCCCCGGAACACCTCTGGAACACCCTTGCGGAGGCCCTGCAGCAACCGAGCAGCGCCAACACTTGCCTGTTGCACGGCCAGCACTGCTGCGGTGCCCAAGTGTTGGCGCAGCTGCGAGTGCCAGCCGAGCGCCTTAGTGCCAACTCGGATGCGCTTTACATCGCGACAACGTCCGGCCAGCGCAAGAGCGCAGAGCCGGCACTAAGGGGGGGTTAGGATTGTGCTGACAATCACTGATTGGCTCTCCAAAGTGCTTCCTTTCCCCCCTCAACCTCTTGTTGCCCCTTCTTTCGGGATATGCATGGAGAGAAAGTGGTCGAAGCTGAGACTCAACACGGAGGCGTGACTTGGATTGGGCATTGCGGGAGTGCACTTGTAAGTGGCTCAACCACTGACATTTTTCAATTAAAACCGAACAGATTTGTCGCCGCATGTGTGTTCTCGCAAGCAAGCCTTCCCTCCCATAACTCGAAGCAGATGTGCGTAGGAGGCATCTTACAGAAAGTGCTCACCAGCTCCCTCTCTCCTCTCTCCTTTCAGAGGCAGGCAAGGAACAGACAAGTTCAGAGACCCAAGATGAGTATCTCGGGATATCTCGGGTCCAACGTTGTAGCTTGCTCTGGAGTCAGCAGCCGAATGCACGCGCACTTAGACACATTGTACAGGTAACTGTGCAAATGACTGAAGAAGCCAAGGCCTGTGGATGCTTGAATCAAAATGACCCAAAGAAGGTTCAAATATGTGGCTCATCCCCCCCCCACTAACTGGGCAAAGAGGCACATTTTAAAAGGGTACCCTCTTGTACGTAGCAGGGGGAGAATGCCCTCCTTCACTCCAGCATTATAGCTTTCACGGTAGCTCTTGCTGATGTTTCTTCTGTACTTTTTTTGTGTGAGAGCCATTTGGAGGCAGGGAGCCATGCATTGATTTAATGTGCAATGTACGCCCCTTGGGGAACTACAAGCATGCCCTGGTATTTGCTGGGGTTCCATAGAGGACATCCCCCTCCTGCAAATACAGAAGGGGGGACTTGATTGAGACATACAAAATTATGCATGGGATGGATAAAGTGGATAGAGGGAGGTTCTTTTCCCTCTCCCACAGTACCAGAACCAGAGGACATCCACTAAAATTGAGTATTGGGAGAGTGGGAACAAATAAAAGGAAGTATTTTTTTACCCAGCGGGTCATTAATCTGTGGAATTCCTTGCCACAGGAGGTGGTGATGGCATCTGGCCTAGATGCTTTTAAAAGGGGACTGGACAGATTTCTGGAGGAAAAGTCCCATCGCAGGCTACAGGCCATGATGGGTGGTGCAACGTCCTCGGAATGCCGGATACAGGGGAGTGGCAACAAGATGCACATGTCTTGTGTATTCCCTGAGGCACCTGGTGGGCCGCTGCAAGATGCAGGAACCTGGACTAGATGGGCCTTTGGCCTGATCCAGTGGGGTTCTTCTTATGTTCTTTATACCTGAAAATGTGGATATTGGGGATGCCTTTTTAAAGGTAGGGGAACATCAGTGGTTTTGCTGCAACCAGGTAAAAAATGAGATTTGTTTAATGTTCTTTTTAACTGGCATCCCAGTGTCCATGGTATCCATGAATAACTGAAACAGTCAATACCGAATCAGTGGATACCAAGGTATGCCTGTACTCTTGTTGAGAAGCTGCATAGAAGTATTCTTAAGGTGCAATCCTAACCTGGTGTTAGGCTGGCACAGTTAGGCCAGCAAAGTTTGGCCAGCACAACTTAAAGTACCGTATTTCCCCAAGTATAAGACGCACCTTTTCCCCAAAAAAAACGGGGGCTAAAACTTGGGTGCGTCTTATTCAAGCAGTGTGCTGGGCAGCGCTGCGTTCTCCGTGCTCCCGCTTGCCTTAAGAGCCAAGAGCCGGCGGGAGCGCTGCCCTCTCTTCTCCGCGCTCCCGCCGGCTCTTTAAGGCAAGCGGGAGCATGGAGAACGCCATGCTCCCGCTTGCCTTAAAGAGCAGCTGGCCCCAAAAATGTATTTTTCAAATTTCTGGCCCCAAAATTAAGGTGCGTCTTATACTTTGGTGCGCCTTATACTTGGGGAAATACAGTATGTTTGGACCACTCTCGGAGTCAGAGAGGCCAGCACACAGATGTGCGCCACAGTCGACAATTGCCCTTCCATGTTGTTCCGGGGGGCCCTGGCACAAAGCCCTGAGCCCCATGACTGCTGCCCCCAGGTGGCGCATTACCACTACCACAGTACTGTGAGTTCAGTGGTTAGCCTGGTCAGGTGAGACTTCAAAAGGATGTGGGGCCCTTGGCCTGCGTCACACTGTTAAGAGGAGATTATATTTAGATTTTTTTCAATTGATTAAATAAAATAACAAGTGTGGGGGGGGGGGAAGGAGATTAGAGGAAAGATAGGCAAAGGGGAGATATATTTTCTTAAGAACGGTTGAATGAGATTTTTATTGTGTACTACAAAAGACTGAAGTGGACACTCAGTTTTTATGAAAATGATATACTACTCTATGCTTGCAGTAATTTACAGGTGATTCTATGTGTTCGTGTTTTATTTTCTTTGTGTGTGTGTTAGTGTGCAATCCTAGCCTGGAGTTAGGCCGGCAAACCAACAAAGTTTGGCTGGCAGAAGGGCCACCGTAAAGCACATTTGGACCACTCTAGGAGTCAGGGAGGACGGTGTACATCTGTGTGCTCTCTTGACTCTAAGAGTGGTCTAAATATACTTTACAGAGTTCCCTGTGCTGGCCTAACTGCGCTGGCCTAACTCCAGGTTAGGATTGCGTCCTTACTGAAATTATATAATTTTATAAATTATAATCAGGCTTATATAATCAAATATTTATGGAAGCAAGGCTTCTCTCTCATTTTGTGTCGGAGCTGATATAATTTTAAAACCCGGAAAACAGAATAGGGCATCAAATAACAATAAAAGCAACAGAACAAAAACCGTAAGACTAAAAGCAATATCAGTGAGGCTCAAATCCAGAACTGAACGAACTGACCTTATGTTCTCCTCTCTCTGCTGCAGCCATCATCCCCTTCCAAAGCTGAGCGCCCAATCCTAACTCGGAGTTAGGCCGGCACAGTTAGGCCAGCCAAGTTGGGCTGGCACAAGGGCCACCATCAAGCATGTTTTGGACCACTGTCAGAGTCAGGGGGATGGTCTCTGACTCCGTTGTTGTTCAGTCGCTAAGTCGTGTCCGACTCTTCGCGACCCCATGGACCACAGCACGCCAGGCCTCCCTGTCCTCCACTAGCTTCCGGAGTTCGCCCAATCTCATGCTCATTGCTTTGGGGACACTGTCTCACCATCTCATCCTCTGCCGCCCCCTTCTCCTTTGGCCTTCCATCTTTCCCAGCATGAGGGTCTTTTCTCAAGAGTCCTCTCTTCTCATCAGGTGGCCAAAGTATTTGAGCTTCAGCTTCTGGATTTGTCCTTCCAGGGAGCAGTCAGGCTTGACTTCCTGGAGGATTGCCCGATTGGATCTCCTTGCAGTCCAGGGGACGCTCAAGAGTCTTCTCCAACACCATAATTCAAAAGCATCTATTCTTTGGCGCTCTGCCTTTCTTATGGTCCAGCTCTCACAGCCACACATTGCTACTGGGAAAACCATCGCTTTGACTGTGCAAACCTTTGTTGACAGGGTGATGTCTCGGCTTTTTATTAAGTTGACTCTCTGACTCCGAGAGTGGTCCAAACATACTTTATGGTGTCTCTTGTGCCAGCCCAACTTGGCTGGCCTAACTCCAGGTTTGGACTGCGCTCTAAATGAAAGAGGTAGGTTTTGACAGATCTGAAGGAGGGCAGGGTGGGGTCCAACCACACTTTCATGGAATGGGTTCTCTACACATTTAGTGCCACCACCAAGAAGACCCTGCCTGTAGCTGATGTCCACCATGCCTCTGAAGACAAAGGTAACCAAAGACAAAGGTCAGTCAGGCTTCAACAACCAGAGTGTACAGGGAGGCACACTAGGGAAGAGGCTCCCCAACGCTTGTTCCAGTCTCTCCATTATTCTAATTGTTTACATCCGGCAGAAACACGCACAGATTTTTCCCCCATGCATCTTGTTGACCTAATGTTCAGATGCTCAGTATACACTAACCAGCAATGTTTTGTGTTTTGTTTTTTTTTTAAATTCTGGAGATACTGTCATACTGACTTTCTGGTGTCCTGCCAATTAGGCACATTTGGAGACGGTTTAATTTCAATTGTGTCCTCCTCCCAATGGACCACATCCAGCACCCAGGCAGATTCTGCCCGACGGTGCTCTTCTGCAACCTTCACCAGATTGGGACCAGATGTTGCCCTTGGCCAAGGGCAGAACATGCAGCCCCAGACCAGTTTTATGACATGCCACTTTTGACCTGGAACGACTGTACTGAGCACTGAGAGGGTCGCCCGGCTGGTGCCATTTGGGAGGCACCCTGGCAGTGTTCCCCCTACACAATGAACGCACAGTCAACTTCTGAATTCATACTATATTGGCATTCTGTTGCTGGCCCCTTTTTTTGTCTCCAGAATCGTACTATCTGGAAGTTTTGCAATGATCCTATAAGGGAATTTTCTGCACCGGTAGTAAATAAACTGGGATGGCTCCAAAGAACCATGAGTGGGAAAACAGAAGCCAGAACCTTTTTGCCAGCACTTGTGCAAGAGTATCAACAAGAGTGCATGCAGTGGTATACTAGATGGGTCTTCCACTTCTAAACGGGGTTGTGGAAATTCTCATGGAAGTAGAAGAGTCTCTTTCATCTGTGTTTTTGCTTTTCACATCCAGCATTCTTGAGTGTAAGTGCCAGATTGGCCCAAGATCAAAGATGTAGAGTGGCCCAAGATCTCCTGGCACCGAAAGGGGGCACACCAAAATGTTCTACCTCTACTATTCCTCCACCGACTCCCTAATTAAACAAATGAAGAGGGAAATGACACAGAAGAGGAAGTGTGGAGCAGAAGAGAGTGGTTGGTTAGAGTGCCTAGACGCTCTAGCCCACCAACATTTTCTCCACTATACTTCCTCTTCTTATCCATACTTCCTTTTTCTACCCCGTTCCCCTCTTCCTTTCTTAATCCAGCAGGTGAAGGCTGTTGGGCAGGGTCAGGAAAGTGCAATCAATCTCCTCCCTGGGTGCAAGGGAGTGGCAACAGGATGCTAGCATCTTGTTGTTTCATGCCTCCCTGGGGCACCTAGTGGGGCCGCTGTGAGATACAGGAAGCTGGACTAGATGGGCCTTTGGCCTGATCCAGCAGGGCTCTTCTTATGTTCTTATGGACTGGTGCTGAGAATGATATAGAACAGCTCTTCCATGTATGGGAGACACGACCTGCTTGTGGAAGGATATCTTTGCATCCAACCCATTGTGTGTGAAATTTGCTACTTCAGGCCTAAAAGAGCCTACATGGTACACCAGTAAGAATACCAGTTATATTGCACTTCTTGGGCATTCAAGCTTCATCACAATTTTCATCTCTTGCCCATGCTTCCAACATCCCTGTAAATAAGACCAGTACTATTAACCTTTAGTATTGCCCTTGAGTCTATAATTCCATCTTCCTCTACATTACTACAAGCACGTGTGCATTGAGAAGACCACTACAAAGAAGCCATGCTGATGCAGTGGTACACGAGTGCCTCAAAATACTTTTGTGTGGTGTTTTACTGCTGTGCAAATGCATTCCCATGCATTGGGAAAACACCATAGAAAAGCCAGACATTCAGACAAAGAGGCCAGCACACAGACGTGCGCCATCCTGCCTGACTCCAAGCGTGGTCCAAACACACTTTACGGTGGCCCTTGTGCCGGCCAAACTTTGCTGGCCTAACTGTGCCGGCCTAACTCCAGGTTAGGATTGCGCTCTAAATCATGCCCCAAAACCAAACTGGTCCCCAGTGTAACTGGTGCTAAAATACATGGGTTCACTTCTGAAACAACATCAGGCATTTTAGAACACAACTATTCAGAGAGAAATTCAGGAAAAAAAGAGGATTTTAGAAGGGTCTCACAAGCTACCCATATGACCTACCAGTTTGGCCTGACAATACTTCCTAGCCCATCCCACGGGGCAATATGTTTGAAATCAGGAGCTGGCAACCCAGCTTACTTTTTCATGGGAAGGGTTGGGAGCTCTGGAAAACCAGGGCAGGGTCCAGATGCTGTCCACAAACTGCCAATTGGCGACGGCCAATTTCGGAGACGGTGGAAGATATGTGAAAAAAGGCCTCCAAGTTCTAGGATTTAGGGAGCAGTCCGTATGAGCAAGAGTGCTGGCAGTCGCCCAGTTGCAGCTGCTGCCAAGAAACTTTAGATGATGCAGGTGCAAATAGTTTTGAAATCCTGGCTCATTAAAATATGAATTTTGCAAAGGGGATTCAATGGGAACATCTGGGAAGCTGGGCTTGGAGGGCGGAAACACACAGCCCAATGGACCATGAGCCCCGGACACACTTGTGGGGCAATCGCGGTGCAGGCGGCCTGGGCAATCTGATTTCAAGGACCCCAGATTTTGGTGGGGTTTGGCAAACGGTGGGAAAGTCACCCACCAACACCAAACAACCGGAAATGACCCAGGGAGTCTGTCAGCACAATCAACTTCTATTTTCATTGTTCTTGGGCAAATTTATACACAGTCAGGAACACCTGGACTGGCAAGCAGCCCGGTTTTGACTAATTGCCAGGGGAGAGGAGTAGTCATTTGTCTTCGGTGGGGTTTCCTATGCTCATTCCTCAAAAACATGTGGTTTCACTTTTCCCCTCTCTCGGCAGGAAATGGCAGGACAGTGAAACACAGAATAAATGAGTTCGATTCGGAGAGGTTGCCTCCTCGGAGGCCACTCCAAAAATAACCGTCTTGTGAGAGGTTGTTAATAACCAAGACTCTATATACTGTCTTCGGCAAACAACATTTCAAAGGCACACTGTTCCTTTGCTCCCCAGGCCCCCATGTAAATCCAAAACATTAGGGGAGAAAAAGAGAAAGCCAACCTAAATTGTAAGGATCTTTTTGTATTTCTTGGGCTGGGGACATCCTTCTAATAATGATAATAAAAGGCAAAGGCTTCCCCACGACCAAATGGTCTAGTCGTGACCGAATGGTCTAGTCGTAACCAACTGTAGGGACAGTGCTCATCTCCGTTTCTAAGCCTGAAGAGCTGGCATTTGTCCAGTGGTGTCATCTAAATGATTTAAGAACAGGTACTCACTTTTGATTGGCATGTGTTGGGACCCGCCCACCGGAAGTGACGTCATAAGCCAGAAGTGATGTCGTGGCAGGAAGTGACATAAAAAAGCCCTTTTTGAGGCCTCAGATTATTTTAAACTGACCCAACAGTTGCAACAGTATTCCACAGCACCCCCAGAACATGTTAAGGAGGCCTGGCATCATGTTAAAACCCCAGAGCAACTCATTTTTCAGTGGCAAGGAAAGGAAAGGCTCCGCTCGCTGCCTGCCTGCCTGCCTGGCTCTGAGAACATGCAGGCAACTCAAACATGCAGGAAATTCAAACGTTGCAGAGGGCGGAGTCAACAAGTGGGCGGGCGAATGGGCGGGGCCAGCTGTAATCCTAGAAACCGGTACTCGCGTACCCCCGCGTACCCCCTGCATGACATCACTGCATTTGTCCAAGGGCAAATTTCCGTGGTCGTGTAGCCAGCATGACTATATGCGTAGTGCATGGAACGCCGTTACCTTCCCACCGAAGTGGTCCCTATTTATCTACTTGCATTTTTACATGCTTTTGAACTGCTAGGTTGGCAGGAGCTGGGACAAGCGACAGGAGCTCACCCCGTTGTGTGGTTTCGAACTACCAACATTCCGGTCAGAAACCTTCGGGTCAGAAAGCTCAGCAACAACGGTTTAACCCGCAGCGCCACCATATCCCTACAATGATAATAGTTTTTAATAAATAGTAACGGTGCAATCCTAACCTAACAGAGAGACCGAATACATGTAATCCTGTTTTTATGTGCCACAAAGATTTAGGGCGCAATCCTAACCTGGTGTTAGGCTGGCACAGTTAGGCCAGCAAAGTTTGGCTGGCACAAGGGACACTGCAAAGCATATTTGGACCACTCTCCAAGTCAGGGAGGATGGCACACATCTATTTATTATTTTATCAAACATACTTTACAGTGTCCCTTGTGCCGGCCACAGTTTGCTGGCCTAACTGTGCCGGCCTAACACCAGGTTAGGATTGCGCCCTAAATCTTTAGTGCAAGTAAAAACACGATTATATGTATTCAGTGTCTCTGTTCGTGATGGCAGGGATGTAATAAGCATTTCTTTTTTATAGCTTTTATGGTCACAGTGGGGGGAAAGAACCCTAGAAATTACAAAAATGCCCAGTGTTGAAAAATGAAGCTCAAAGGAATCATAGTCAAAATCCCAGTGGTCACTAAGCAGGACTTCAGCCCAGGGTCAGAGAAGAGTATGGAGTGGAAGGCCAAGTATAGAAAGAAGGGTTTTGTGATGCCCCCTTAGTTTGGTTTTTCTTTTTCCTTACAGAACAGGGGTGTAGCTTAAGAAGGGCAAGGGGGTGCAATTGCACCAGACAACAAGCTTTAGGGGTGGGCTGGGGTGCAACAAGCTGAGCTTGACACCAGCGGACGAAATTGTGAAAACCTCGGTATTTATGAATAATGCCATCATGTTATATACCATGCGGTGCAGAATTTAATGTCCAACGTAATGAAACCAATAGGAGTGTGATATCTTCCTCCTGTCAAAAGTAACTGCCAGAAACCAAGAAAATGAAAATACAACTGTGATGTCACTTCCTGTTGTGACATCACTTCCAGGGCATCATTTTGCCCTCTGCACTGGGCTACACTTTCATTAGCTTCGTCAGGGTTACAGAGGTTCCCCCCAGCCCAAGACTCATATTGCTTCTGAAAGAGCGTCGCAAAAGAAAGCAAAACCGAGCTTTGAAGCCTGGACCAATTGCAGATCACATTGTCATCTTTTCCCATACCAAAAGTGTGAGTTTGCAACCTCGAGTTATGCTGCCGCTTTTGTTTTCACTCTGTTTGTAAATACCTCCGTCTTGCCTTCAAGGTATTGAGAGACCCCCATCTCCGCGCCTAACCCTTCTAGTTCTATCTCCTGAAACTGGTTTCTGGATTGGAGAATGTGGAATGGCCATGAGAAATAGCAGACGAAACGGTGCAATCACCTGCGCTATAGTTTTATCTCCGCCGAGACGCTCAGCTTTGACATTGCAGGACTGCGCTGTAAAAGATCGCCTCTTTACAAGAACCACCTGCCCAAAACGACAGCTTGTTCCTTTAACTTTGAAACATATTTTTAAGGTTAACATACCACAAAAAAAAGGGGGGGTGGGGAGGAGGAAAAGCAGCCATTCTACTCCTTTCTCCAGTTCTTAACCATCCGGGGTACACTGCCCTCACTGTGCAACAAGCCTGCTTCAAATAGAAATTGTATCCCCCCGTTCCATCTATTGAGTTCTTTTACTTAATCTGGTAATATTTTAAGATTTCAGGTTGCGGTAGCGGTGTGGTTCATATCAAGGTTTTGTGGTTTCTTTTCCAATGGAGGCTACCTGATCTATGGGAAGGGGCCCCGGAAGGATGGGCCACAAATCAAAGGAATTAGCAGCAAGCACCTGGAAGTGAACCATTCCAGTATGAAAACATGAGGACCAAAAGCAAAACGTATGAGATTCTGCCGGCTGTGAGGGCAGATGGAATTGCTGAATTTGGTAAGGGCTTTAAAAATGCTTCCATGTATTTTTATTTCCAACGTTTTTAGCGTTAATGCAATACTTTCCGTATCAGAAAATACAAAGCATCGCAAGCGTTCTCAATCAGTATGTAACACTCGAGAGTTCCTGGTTCAGTGTATTCAAACTGTGGGTCAGGACCCAGTTGGTGGGTTGCGACATGATATCAGGTGGGTCGCGGAAAGCTGGAGCCACCATCTTGGAATCTGCAGACCTGGCTCTTGCTATATTCCTTTTGTGGGTATTAACCGTTTAAATATTCTTCCCTATGTTTAATATTATCCTATACTGTAATTAATAAAACCTCTTTTTTTAAAAAAACAACAGTTTAAATGTTCAAGTGAGGACTTTTTTTTTTAAAAAAAAGGTTTTTTTAAAAAAATGCTTTTACATAATATTTTGTCCTAATCTTGCTTTCTGCCTGGGATGTTTCATGGTTGGACAAGTGCTACAGACCAAGAATATCAGTTTGCATTCCAGGAGTGTCATTTGATGACATCACACTGATGGCACTTCCTGCTTGACGATGTCACTTCGGGCTATGATGTCACTTCCAGGTTAATGACATCACTTCTGGTGGGTCGCAACAGAAGTGCCATTCTGAAAAGTGAGTCCTGGTCTAAAAAGATTTGAGAACATGTGTCCTAGTTTATATTGCTTTTGCTCATTTTTTATACTTCAATTATCAAAAACTGTCATTGTTTCACCAGTTTCCCTTCAATCCATTCCCCTTTGCAAGTTTTTTTTTTAATACAGGTTTTTTTTAATACAGGTTAAAAATACAGGTTTTTTTTAATACAGGTTTAATAAAGATTGCTTGGGACAGGATTGTTTAGGGGGGCATCAAACTGAGTTTGACACTAGTGACTAAAGCTGTGAAAAGCTTGGTAATTACGAATAATACTATCATATCATTGGAAAGGTAATTTAATGCAGAATGCAATGAAACAAACCAGCGTGTAATATCTTTACTCTATCAAACATTATGGCCAAAAACCCCAAAATGAAAATGTAACTCATGTAAAAATTGTGGTTTGTTAAAATTGTGATTTGTAGGAATAAGACTATTGTGTTATATATCATTTGATGTGGAATTTCATGCAGAATGCAATGAAACAAACCAGAGTTTAATACCTTCATTCTGTCAAACGTTACAGCCAAAAAACCAAGAAAATGAAAATACAACAGTGACGTCACTTCCTGTTGTGATGGTCACTTTAGGGGCATCGTTTTTGCCCACTGCTCCAGGCTGCATTTTGATTAGCTATGTCCCTGCCTCCAATTTGCCTACCACAGCAGGAGGCATCCGACATTGATGGTGGGGGAGAGGATTGGGCTGTTAGTCCAACCACCTGCTAGAAGCAGGAAAATTCTCTCTAGAACTTTTCCAAAAGAAGGTGTCAAGCACTTGAAGACCTCCAGCATGGGAGACCCCCCCCACACCCACACACACAGACACCCACACACACACTTCCCCTTGGTAATCATTTCCATTGTCAAACTGCTTGTGCTGTTCTGAATTCCTTCCCACTCTCCAGCCAAACTGTCCTCTCCTGCAGTACAGCTTAAGAGACCTCTAGGCCTGCTCTCTGGAGCAGCAATCAGCAAAAGTGTGCCTTTCTCGCCTGCTTGTGGGCTTCCCAGAGGCAGCCGATTAGCGGGCCATGGTAGGGACAGGATGCTGGTGGACTGTTGGCCCGATCCAGCAGGTCTGTTTTCATGTCCTTGCATGTTCCAGGAGAGGATATTTCAGGAGGAGGCGGAAGGGTGGAAGCACTTGGAAGTTAGGAGCAGACGCAGAGCTGGAGATGAGAGGCGCTGTTGCGGGGCCCCTTAGAGCGCAATGTGATGACATTGGTCACATTGGCTTAAGGCAGGCCCTGCCTCTCCTTGTAGCTACACTACTGCGGGGAGGAGAGGACACATTTGGGTTTGATTTGGGTTCCCTTGCAGACCTGAGCCGAGCAGGGCGGTAACTCAATAGCCTGACTCACCTTCCGTCCCTGTTCCCCAGCAAAAGGTGAAGAATGCGACGGATCGTTTTACACCCGGCAGCCCCTCTCGTTCTCCCGCCCCGCCGATCGCGCTCGAGTCTCGGCTTCTTTCTTGGCTGCGCCTGAGCTGTTTTGACATGTTTATTTGTTTAATTTGCTTATTTTGACTAGCTCTGATTGTAATTGGCAGCAAGGCGCAGAATTAACATCAGACAGTGTCTTCGACTTGTCGGTTGCAATAATGCAAGAGGCACGCGATTGCAACTCTTTGCCGGGGAAGTGACAATCCCCAGCGCATGGCCTGGTCGCATTGTAGCCATGCAGCTCGCCAGGAGGAAAGAGGGATGCAGAGGCAAACGACAGCAATATGAGTTTGCTGGCAATTATTCAAATGACAAAGAGGGCCCATTTTTAGGACATTTTACATTTAAAATACTTGCTTCTTCCTTCTTCATAATACTAACATTTAAAAAAATTTAAAAGGCTGCCACAACATTATACGTAGGATGCTCAAGCCTGGCTACATGTTACACTCACCTGTAGCTATTCATGTAACAAGAGAATGTTGGAGAATACAGGAGCCTAACTAGACCAAAAAGCATCTGGGGCAAGGAAGTATTTGTGGTGCCCCTGGGCAATGGGAGGGGCCTCCATGCTACCCAGAAGAGGCAGCAGGGACCTCAGAAAACTGCCTGGAGAGCACTCCGCATTCAGCAGTTTTGCTGTGCAAGAGTAGCTATCCATTTTTAAGGTGGGTCTGCAGGAAAATTGCACACACCCCTTTGGTGTAGCACCCTGGGGCAGGTGTCCTTCAGGCTCCACCCGTGTTATGACTCCGGGAGAATATGTTGAGAGTATTTGATGGACAAGTCCCCACTCCTCTGCTGGTCCTCCTTGGAACTCAAAAGTCTGAGCTGGATAGTATTGCTTATACAGGTGTGCCCTGGTATCCACTGATTCAGTTATCCACCGATACCATGGATACCAGATGCCTATTAAAAAAATAAAGGTAAAGTTTTCCCCACGACCGAATGGTCTAGTCATGACCGACTGTAGGGGGTGTATCTCCGTTTCAAAGCCTGTAGAGCCGGCGTTTGTCCAAGGACAAGCTTCCGTGGTCATGTGGCCAGCATGACTCTACGCCGTAGCGCACGGAACACCGTTCCCTTCCCACCGAAGTGGTCCCTATTTATCTACTCACATTTTTACGTGCTTTCGAACTGCTAGGTTGGCAGGAGCTGGGACAAGCAACGGGAGCTCACTCCGTCACGCAGTCTTGAACTCCCAATCTGCCAGTCAGAAAGCCCAGCAGCAGTGGTTTAACCTACTGCGCCACAACGTCCCTCAAATTTAAAAGGCCTCAAATTTTAAAAAAAACCAGGGGAACATTAAACAAATCTCTTTTTTTTACCTTGTTGCAGCAAAACCACTGATGTTCCCCTGTCTTTAAAAAGGCATCCCAGTATCCACGGTTTCAGGTATCCACAGTGGGGTCCAGAACAGAACCCCAGCGGATACCGGGGACACGCCTGGATTTTAAAAGCCTTCCCTAAGAAGCCTGCCATGATGTGTGAAAATACGACACGCCACTTGAAATCTCACCCAATTAAGTGGATGCTTTAGTAAATTAATTAATTGATTGCATTTGCATCAACGCACGGGCATCCATTCTGAAGCAAACAGAATACTTCCACTGCTTTTCAATCAGTGTTCTTCAACCTGGCAGCACAAGTGCTCTTCTTGGCGAGTGTGGGGGGGCCCTGTGGGGAGTGTGGGGGGGCCCACAGGAATGCCCCGCATTGGGCCCCGCCACTCCTAGAGCCGGCCCTGAGTGAGAGGCGTCCTCCCCACCCCAACTCACTGCATTCTTAACTGTTTGGCCGACAGTCGGTTAACAGTGTTGCTGTCGACTGACAAAAAACGACAAAATTCCAAATCGCCACGCTGACGAGACAGGCGATTGGGATGTGATATTGCAGCCCATATGCTCTACAGCATCACACTTTTCATCCACACCTAGGTAGAAAAAAAACCCTACAGCACCAGCAACCCCTTCCGTCTGCGCCGTGTAGACAATACGGCATGTTCCTGGGTGATTTTCCTCTTTTCTCTGCCACAGGTCTTGCTCAGTGTATGTGCAGACCTCTCTCTCTCTCTCTCTCTCTCTCTCTCTCTCTCTCTCTCTCTCTC
>JAJKFI010000062.1:1652513-1682805 GCA_029204185.1 Lerista edwardsae | reverse complement strand
CTCTCTCTCTCTCTCTCTCTCTCTCTCTCTCTCTCTCTCTCTCTCTCCTTCCCACCCCCCTGTATTTTACCTCCACCCCTCAATTCCCAAGTCGCGCCAAACTGGATGCAAATCATGTTTGAATACACAGAACTAAGGAGACTGTATTGAATGTGACAACTTTGCCATTCTTTCAAGAGCTTCTGCACTTAGCAGGGATAAAATCTCTCCTTCCTCAACTAGCATTATTGTCACAGGCGGCCTGTTTAAAGGACAAGTTCCGAAGGCCTCAGAATGGGCGGAAGGGATGAGGGGATCGGGGAACAGTTTGGAGTTTTGCAGTCTATGTTAGCCGTTAAGCCTGGGCGAGCCATCACCTCTGAGAGATGAACAATCCCAGGCCCAAATGTACTAAAAATGAGAGACTAGACATGCATATTTCATTTTTCAATCTATGGATAGCAATAGATTTGTATTCATTCATTCATTCACACACAATTCTGCTCTGAAACAGATGCAGCCACAGAAGAAACTGAACTGGTCATTTCTCGTGGCCTAGTCCATTCTGCTCCATGACAATACCAGAGTGTTTCTCAAACTGCGGGTCGGCACCCCCTAGGTGGGTCGCCCGCCAATTTCAGGCGGGTCCCGTAGCACCTAAGGCAGCCAAAATTGAAAATATGGGAAGAGGGGATGCTGGAAAGAGGGAGGGTTGTGTGGTTGTTTTATTGTTTTGCCAGTGTGTGGGCATCACTGGCAGAGAATGCCACAACACACCCCTAGAGCCTTGATCCAGCATTATTTACAAGTACACCAAGCACATGGTTGGGGGATGAAGAGAGCATGTTGTAAGCCCTATATCTGCACCCACATGTTCCTGAGACCCCACTTGCCCCCTCCTTACTTTCTGCATTTCCTTGCAGCAACAAATGCTGAACATGGGGAGAAACCCTCCCTGCGACAACCACTAGAATGCTCTAGGTGGCAAATACCCGCCTTTGTATAGACAGATGTTGAGCCAAAGTGGTGGGCCGGGCTGCAGGAGCACCTCAGCAAGGAAACCGCCGGCCCCATCCATGAGGCCAACTGAGGCAGTTGACTCAGGCAGAAGGTTGAGGGGGAGCCCACTACTGCCTTTGCATTCATCTCCACTGCTACTCTTCCTCCCCCTCCCCACCCTCTGCACTGGAAAAGGAAGGAGTTAGAGTGGAAGTGCAGAGGAGAAGTGGCCAGTCTCTAGCCCACCACCCTCCTTTACTTCTCCCACTCCATCCCTGATTTTCTTTGCCAGTCCAGGGTGCAGGAGGAGCAAAGTCTGGCACATCAACAAGTAAGGAGGGAGACAATTTTGGCACACCAACTCAGGAGCCAAGAAGCCAGCCCTAGGAGCCGGGGGGGGGGTGGAGGCCGCAACATATTAGGTCTACCTGTAAGTAACCTCTACACAAGGCTAGGCAAAGGGAACAAGACATCAGATGCAAGGGGACCGCAGTCCATACACGCTTATGCGGAAATAAATTGTCTTTTAAGCCGATTCACACACTCCTGTGTCCTCCTCTTGTCTTTTTTTTTTAAAAAAAATCAGTTTTAAAGGTCAATGCATCACATTGTACATGATTCCAACATCAGTTTAGACTGCTCGTGGCAATAAAACACTTGCTAAGATGCATCCTTTAACAAGGACCCAACTTCTTTCCATACCAGGCAGTGCTTTGGAGAAAGGAAAGCTCAGAGTGTGGCTCTCTACTGCCATCTTGTGACAGAACCGAGCACTCACCCAAGAGGAGGGAAACAAGGGAAAAGTATCATCAGTCAATTCCAGAAGGCCGCTGTATTGCGAACAGCATTTTGTATTACGACAATATTTGTAACGCAACAGCATAAAATAGAAAAATAGCTACCTGTCCTACATCTTTGGGTATGACTCGATGAATGGATACATATATAATCCAGTCAAAAATAACATGAATGTGCAATAATAATAATAATAATAATAATAATAATAATAATAATAATAATAATAATAATTTCTATTACTAATAATAGTATTAATATTATATTAATATTAATATTAATAATAAACCATCAATATATATGGCGCTTTACACAATGTAAAAAAGATACGTTCTTGCCCTAAGGAGTTTGCAATACTATACTGATAGAGGCAGGAATTAACAGGCAAAGAGGCAGGGATTTACCGGAGAAAAGAGGAAATAAATAAAATTAATCAACATTTGAATTAATGAAGGAAAACTGCTCACCAGTGCCCTGACTCTTCTGTCCCAGTAAAAAGCCCGATGGCTTTTGTTGTTTGTTGTTTTCCATGCACTGAAAGCATTCTGTGTAAGAAATAGCAAATAAACCACATGAACATCACCACGTGTGACAATCCTACCAATATGTTTGTGCATAAAACGGGGATGCATGACTGTTTGGCAAAATGTGATGGCTGAAACCAGTGGTTAGACGTTCTGTGCTGGTGAGGCACAGACCATCACAGAACCCCATGAGCAGGAAGTGATGTCACTTTTGGGAAGTCACTTCCAGAAGTGATGTCACTTCCGGGTCACCTCCAGACCTGACCCCTCCAGTCACGTCCGGAGGCATTCTGACCAGCAGAGAGGCTGCCCAAAGTTTTTGCCAGCGCTTTTTTTTTTAACTCCCCCTTTTTTACTGGCAGGGGAGGTGGTTCAGATGAGATCCTGCCTCCCACCCCTGACCGAAAAGTCTTGGCAAAGCAAAAACAAAGAGTGATTTTATTTCAATTTTTTTAAAATAGCTGGACACATAATTCAAAATTACTCCCCAAAAAAGAATTATTATACAGGATGCACTGGTATTATTATACAGGAAGCACTGGTGTAGTTAATGAAAGTGTAGCCCCGTGCAGAGGGCAAAAGTATGTCCCGGAAGTGACATCACAACAGGCAGTGACATCACACTTGCATTTCCACTTTCTGCTTTTTTGGCCGTAATTTTTAATAGAATAAAGATATGACGCTGAGAGGCCAGAACAAGGGTCAGCATAAAGCGTGTCTGGACCACTTTCAGAGTCAGGGAGGATGGCGCACGTCTGTGTATTGGTCTCTCCGACTCCGAGAGTGGCCCAAACATACTTTACAGTGGCCCTTGTGCTGGCCAAACTTTGCTGGCCTAACAGTGCCAATCGTAACTCCAGGTTATGATTGCGCCCTTTGTGATGGTAGTGACATCACACAGCATGCCTGGGGCGCAGAAAAGCTCTGGTACGCTGCTGCGTCATGGGGAAATCTGCTCTTCCAATTTACACACACACACACACACACACACACACACACACACACACACACAAACTCACTCACTCTTTCTCCTTTTTTCCTGGTTTATATCATTTAAAAACTAACAATAACGGGCTGAACGGAGCTCGCCCAAGTATTGTGTGTGCGCGTGTGTGTTTTAAACATACTGTAATTTCTCAGGGAAACACTTTGTGAAAAGTGAGCCATATTTTGCAGCCCAGGAATATGTAACTATAGTTCCCCCAGCCATGCAAAACATCTGTGACCTTGTACAGAGGTCAACCCTGTAGTCATGCTTCTCTTTACTTTTAAAGAAATGTCAGGCCATTTTTTATACAAGACTTACGACGGGGTGCTGTTTATTGTATCACAAAGCCACTATAACTCCACCATAAGGAAACTGCTATTATTTGGAGAATATATATCTTTCTGACTAGCAGTAAAGATGAAAATTAAGAAGAATCTTTTTCACCAAGGTCAAGAGTGTCCCCTTTAATAATTCTGACATCTTCTGCAGAACTGAAAACAGAGCTGTTCCTGAAAGCCCTGGTCAAAGCAATTAAGACTGCCGGCTTTTAATGTTACAGGATGAATCCAGATCAACCTCTTTCACTGAACTGCATGCTTTGCAGTCTCAGAGCTGGCTTTCCTGGCTAACCTTAGACAGCTGAATGTACCAGAACAAAAACCAGGTATCTGAATGATTCTCCAGAATATGAGAGCAAAAAATGGCATACTGCTCAAAATAATTTATCATTTAAAGGTAAAGGTTTCCTCATAACCGAATGGTCTAGTTGTGACCGACTGTAGGGGGCGGTGCTCATCTTCATTTCAAAGCCTGTAGAGCCGGTGTCTGTCCAAGGACAAGCTTCCGTGGTCATGTGGCTGGCATGACTATACACGAAGGTGCACGGAACGCCGTTACCATCCCAGCGAAGTGGTCCCTATTTATCTACTGGCATTTTTAAGTGCTTTCAAACTGCTAGGTTGGCAGGAGCTGGGACAAATGATGGGAGCTCACTCCGTTGCGTGGTCTCAAACCACCAACCTTCCGGTCAGCAAGCTCTGAAGCAGTGATTTAACCCGCAGCGCCGCCACCTCCCTCTAATTTGTTGTTTGCAGGACAGCAAAACCATAAGAAATAGGTTAGGATTTCTGGAGGAAAAGTCCATCGTGGGCTATAGGCCATGATGGGTGGTGCCACCTACTTGGTTAGCAATAGGCTGCTTCAGAATGCCAGGTGCAAGGGAGTGGCAACAGGATGCAGGCATCTTGTTGTCTCGTGTGCTCCCTGAGGCACCTGGTGGGCCACTGTGAGATACAGGAAGCTGGACTAGATGGGCCTTTGGCGTGATCCAGTGGGGCTCTTCTTATGTTCTTAAGTGCTTCCACAATGCGTTCTGGGTGCATCTGCTGTTCCCAGATGCTATTTCTGGGGGTGCCCGCTATTGCCCCCTGGTGCTGCAGCTGGGAGAACTCCACACATCAGGCCGTGGCCCTCAGGTAGGAAAAGCTATTTTTGTAATTGGACTTAACCATCAGTGGATTTGAGGCGTCAGGTTGCTGCGGTTCTGGGAGTCCCAGACCCAAGCCCACACAGACGCCAAGGGCCCACTCTCTGTGTGCGCCCTGTGACTTTAGCCTTCATAGTTGCCTGCATGGAAATGGAAGGCTAGAATGCTGCTAGCATATGCTATGCTCTCCATGGAGGGCAATTATTAATTTCCCAGTGGACACCTTTTTATGGGGAATGACAGAGTGTGGGTTTCTTTATTTGCAGGGGTGGGGGGGAAAGACCGTTATTGCTCATTTCTTTTATTTAAGGCACGACTTGATGTCTCTATCAAAACACACCTGCTGTTCCACTGATTGTACCATGCCTGGCAGTCCCCAGGAGGCTCAAAGTGGGTTGGATTGGGGGGGGGGGAAGCTAGTGGTTCCCACACCTTTTCAGTGTCCTTCCAGAAATCCCCAAAATGAAGGAATGTCTCCTTAAACTCAGACATAAGAAGAGCCTTGCTGGATCAGGCCAAAGGCCCATCTAGTCCAGCTTCCTGTGTCTCACAGTGGCCCACCAGATGCCTCAGGGAGCACATGAGACAACAGGCTGCCTGCATTCTGTTGCCACTCCCCTGCATCTGGCATTCTGAGGTAAATTCTGAGGTAAATACTAACCTCAGTCTAGGCCTGAAGAATGTAAGAAGAGCTCTGCTGGATCAGGCCAAAGGCCCGTCTAGTCCAGCTTCCTGTGTCTCACAGTGGCCCACCAGATGCCTCAGGGAGCACACAAGACCCCAAATCTGTCCAGTCCCCTTTTAAAGGCACCTAAAATAAAATAATAATAATAATAATAAACCACCTTTCTTAGGTCACCAGATTTCTCTAATGACTATAACTCAGGGCGGTTTACATAGGCAGACTTTATTCATAAACCCAAAGGTTTTTACAATTTTACAGAAATGTTGTATCTTCCAAGAACTACACACATACAGATGGATTTTTCTGGATTTAGTCCTTCTTTCTGGCCACTCGTTTGTCTTCTGCTGGCTGATAAGCGGCTTCCCTGCTCCCACCAGAGAAGCGGCTGAACTTTCGGCACAACTCCCCCACTCACAAGGCAGCTGGAGACAGCTCAGCTGTTAATCAATCGCAATTAACGAGGTCTGCCGCTCACAGAGACTTCCGGTAGTCCCGAACTGGCAACCTTCAGATCCTCGGCTCTTATCTTCAGGCCAACGGAGGCATTAACCCTCTCGACTAAATCTCCTGCCTTCACCTAGGCCAGATGCCATCACCACCTCTCGTGGCAAGGAGTTCCACAGGTGAATGACCCGCTGGCTCAAAACGTCTTTCCTTTGGTCTGCTCTCACTCTTCCGCTACTCCATTTGAGCGGCTGTCCCCTGGTTCTGATGTTGCGAGAGATGGAAAAGAGCATCCCTCTACTCATCCCTTGCATAATTTTGTATGTCCCAATCATGTCCCCCCTCAGACAGCTTTTTTTTCTAGACTGAGGCGCCCTAAACGCTACAGCCTTTTCTCATACAGGAGCTGCCCCAGCCAGGGATGTATTATCCATTAGGTTGAAGCCCAGGGACCCCGCAGAGGCTAGGGCCCATCAAGATGGCATGTCCGGGCATCAGCCTAATGCAGGGGTCTCCAGATCTGACCCCTGAGGATTCCCCATCTGGCCCACCAACCCTCCAGCCAGCAGGAGACTACAGCAAGCCCAAACTTTGCACAGGCTTGGAAGCTTCCCCATAAGCCTGGTTCCATTTGTGAGGGTTTTCCACTTTTGGGTACCACTTAGAAGGGCCTGGCTTGTCTCTTTCTGGCCCCTCAGATTTCTGCCGGGGTGTCTGCTGCTTTAAGAGTGGGGGGTGGGTGGGGAGCTTCCATGCAAGCCTGGGGCCATCTGTGAGGAGAAGCCCACCCGTGGCCGGATTGCCTGAGGTTGGGGGTTGGCTGCAAAAATGTGCGTGTGGTTTGTAACAAGGCAATAGATGGGGAAAGTGATGCATTGACTGAGCTGGAGAGGCCTTATTTGCAAAGGGGGGGGAGGAGAACCTTGCCCACCTGCCCGGCCATTGGGGGTTTCCATTCAGTGTGACGGGGGGGGGCAAAATACCTGAAAGTTGAGGGGGCCAGCCATGGGTTAATATGGCCCTGGCCCGAGCCCTTTTCTAGTTGCACTATGCATTTATTCCCCATCCTCAGATTGTCTGTTCCTGATTGTAACCTCCCATAGCCTTTTTGTTTTTTAAGAGGGGATAATTCCAAGCAATAGTGTGTAACTTAGCTGTTAGGGAAGTAGGTAACAGGGAGAAAAAGAAATGCATGGAATTCTGTTCCTTTCGCCTTGGATAAGGCTTTGTGTCAAACACACAGAAACATGCGCAATTTTTTTTCCTCTGCCAAGATCTCTGCATGCAACCTCTCATCGCATGAGAACCCAAGGCAGCTACCAAAGGAAAGTTCAAGAGTTAATTTGAGACACTACATAACAGAACACAGGGTGCAGAGAAAGAAAAAAAATCCTCATCCAATTTTCCAACCCAAATTAAATCAAGAACTTTCATAATGAGTTTTTACTCCAGAGACCTCTAGCGAGAAATGAAAGAACTGAACGAGTCATAATCTGCTTTCCTTCTTTCATTAATATTTGCTCCCAAATGCAGGCCACATAAATCTAGCACAAGAAATGAGGAGCATGAAAACGGAGGTAGGGGAGGGCGTTGGGAGTCTTGCCACCCATGCTGAGCTCAGTGCTTGGTGCTCATTCAGAGCTCAGCCACAGGTAGGAGAAAACTGTGTTGCCCTTGGCAAGACTATTCCCCTTCTATGGGCATTTTTGCACGGCCTACTGCAGGATATTCTGTACAGCGGTGTTATTCAAACTGCGGGTCAGGACCCACTTGGTGGGTCAAGACCTGATGTCAGGTGGGTTGCGGAAAGCTAAGAGCCGCCATCTTGGAAACGGCAGACCTTGCTGTTGCTATATTTCTTTTTTAATTCTGTTCTCAGTTCAGTGCTTTGACATCACATTTTGTCCTCATCCTGCTTTCTGTCAGGGATGTTTCCTGCTTGTGCCAGTGCTGCTGTCCGAGAATGCCAGTGTGCATTCCAGGAGTGTCATTTTATTACGTGACAATAACAGCACTTCCTGCTTGATGATGTCACTTCCTGCCACATCACTTCCAGATGAATGACATCACTTCCGGTGGGTGCCACAGTGCCATTCTGAGAAGTGGGTCCTGGTCTTAAATGTTTGAGAACCACTGGGCTAGAAGAGTTGCCAGTTGCACCAGGACAGAGAAGGCTGAGCTCTAAGAGATTTGCTCTAAAGGATAGTGTTACGGGAGGTATTACTATAGTGGGGAGATGCTGTAGTCAGCAGCTTTGCATGCCTCCAGACCTCTTGAATCTGTCATCCATTGACACCTCTACTTGAGCATGTTCCTATGCACATAAGAAGAGCCCCACTGGATCAGGCCAAAGGCCCATCGTCACAATCCACAAAGACACACAAAGAATTCATTAAACAGCCACTGGAAAAGGCGCTATGCTAAGTGAATTGGAAGAGTTGGTTTCCCCCTGATAAATAAGACATAAGATAAGAAGAGCCCTCGTGGATCAGGCCAAATGCCAAACTAGTGCAGCTTCCTGTGTCTCACAGTAGCCCACCAGTAGATAACAAGATGTTTGCATCCTGTTGCCACTCCCTTGCACCTGGCATTCTGAAGTAGCCTACTATTAATGTAAGGAGGTTGCCCAACTCATCATGGCCTAGAGCCTACGATGGACTTTTCTTCCAGAAATCTGTCCAGTCCTCTTTTAAAGGCATCTAGGCCAGATGCCAGCCCCACCTCCTGTGGCAAGGAGTTCCATAGCTTAATTACTCGCTGGGTAAAACAGTATTTCCTTTTATCTGTTTTAACTCTCCCAGCACTCAATTTCAGTGGATGGCCCCTGGTTCTGGTATTGTGAGAGCCATGATAGTATGGTCTTAGCCATGATGCTGAAATAGAGCCAAGTATTGTGAGGAGGGAGAGAGAGAGAGAGAGAGAGAGAGAGAGAGAGAGAGAGAGAGCACAAGCAGGAGTTCTTCCATCCCCATTCCCTTCACTTACAGAGTGCACTTCATGAAGCCTCCTTAGTTCACACCTGTTCCTTCTGAAATCCACGGGCGCAAGGGTCCCAGTTTCTCCAGCTCATGCTCCTTGCAAACAGAAGAAGAGTGAAAAGAGAAACAATTCGTGATTAAGTGATTTCAGAACTGCAGGCCGCGTGTCTTGAAATGTGTGTATTCCTGGGCACAGAAGCAAGGAATAACTAAATTGCTGGCCGTTTGGGAACAAACAGTCACAAGAGTCCCAGAACAAGGAAAGGAGACGGAAAGGTTGCTGGCCCGTTTTGACGCTCCTCTGCAAGAGAGGAAATGAACTGGATTCTTCTTTTGGAAGCAACCTTTGTAAAGAAGTCCTGACGATGTTGTGCATTTCTTTACTCTGTTTTACAGTAGCCGGTCCACTCCTAAGCTTATCCCCATCCCAAGCATACAGGGCTTGGAGCCATTTTTAAACAAAAGGAAGTAAAGAGCGAGAGGGGGGAAATCCAGAGCTCTGTGTATGCTGCGGTTCCACCCAGGAGTAGAGAGAGAGAGAGTGCAGAATATGAAACTAGGTACTGACAGCACAATCCTAACCTGGGCTGGGACAGGAAGTTGCGGCTCACCTGTGCTGCATCCAAGCACAGGTAAGGACTATGCTGGAGCTCACCCATCAACGTTTCTCTGGCCCTGGAGTAAGCTCCAGTCGGGCTGACGGGGCTGCTTGGATCTGCACTTTGTTTCACAGGCACACCATGCCGCAGCCTGGATTGGGGCCACGTGGCCCAGGGATAGGATGCAGCTTGAGGGCAACATCCAGGCTCCTCCCCCCTCTCTGGCTCGCCCTGCTCTTGCATGCTGCTGCCCAGTTTTCTATTCCATTGGAGTGGATAATTTCCTTACGTTAGAAGTAGGCGACTTCAGAATGCCAGATGCAAGGGAGCGGCAACAGGACGCAGGCATCTTGTTGTCTCATGTGCTCCCTGAGGCATTGGGGGGGGGGGTCACTGTGAGATACAGGGAGCTGGAGTAGATGGGCCTTTGGCCTGAACCAGTGGGGCTGTTCTTAAGGCCTAGATTGAATTGCAAGTTATTTACCTCAGAATTTTACCTCAGAATTTACCTCAGAATGCCAGGTGCAGGGGAGTGGCAATGAGGTGCAGGCATCTTGTTGTCTCATGTGCTCCCTGAGGCATTGGTGGGTGACTGTGAGATACAGGGAGCTGGAGTAGATGGGCCTTTGGCCTGAACCAGCAGGACTCGTGTTCTTAAAATTATCATCAGTAGTCCAGTCAAATTAGCATCATCTCCATTTAACAGCTGAAAAGTCCCCCCAAAAAAATATATACTGGCGGAAAACTGTCATTTTAGAAAATGACAAATTTTCTCTCTATTTAGCAAGAACTCTCTGCAACAAATACAGCATCACTGGAAGGAACAAATGGTATTGCACTCACAATTGTCAGTTTCGGAGAAGATTTACAAACTAGAACAGTGATGGCAAACCTTTTGTCAAAACGTTTCAAAACAAAACAAAACCAAAAGTTTCAGTGTGTCAAAACAAATGCTTAACTTGACTCTGCTAGCATGTCAATCCCCCTCCCAAACAGAGAAACAGTTCTTGATATTAATTTATTTAAACCAAAACTACAACCCAATCGTGTGGTTACAGCCTTGTATTCTGTAAAGAAACATCAAATAATTGCAAAAAATAAGTAAAATAGACTTAGTTTTGTCAGGTGTTACACTGGTGTGTCACCCCAAACACTGTGGTGTGTCCCCTTTGATACGCGTGTCATAGGTTCGTCATGACTGAACTAGAATTTGGGGGGAGGTTCCGTACCTTCCTTCTCATATGATTTGCATTGGAAAAGACCCTGAAATGTGCTTCAAATTTCACTTTGTTGAGGGGGAAAAAATTCCTAGGAAATTTGCTGTTTTATAGAAACACACTTGGTTTCCATAAGAACATAAGAAGAGCTCTGCTGGATCAGGCCAAAGGCCCATCTAGTCCAGCTTCCTGTATCTCACAGTGGCCCACCAGGTGCCGCAGGGAGCACACGAGACAACAAGATGCCTGCATCCTGTGGCCACTCCCTTGCACCTGGCATTCTGAAGCAGCCTACTATTAACGTAAGAAAGTTGCCCAACCCATCATGGCCTATAGCCCATGATGGACTTTTCCTCCAGAAATCTGTCCAGTCCCCTTTTAAAGGCATCTAGGACAGATGCCCTCACCACCTCCTGTGGCAAGGAGTTCCATAGCTTAATTACCTGCTAGGTAAAAAAAGTATTTCCTTTTGTCTGTTTTAACTCTCCCAGCACGCAATTTCAGTGGATGGCCCCTGGTTCTGGTATTGTGAGAGAGGGAAAAGAACATCCCTCTATTGACTCTATCCCTCCCGTGCATAATTTTATATGTCTCAGTCATGTCCCCCCTCAGGCGTCTTTTTTCCAGACTGAAGAGCCCCAAACACTGCAGTCTTTCTTCATAAGGGAGGTGCCCCAATTGCACACCTTTTGCTTTGGGAGGAAGCCTAACAGTTACAGCAATGTTTCCAAATTTCTGTTGAGTGAACGTTTTGATGCCAATTCTAGCACAGGGCGAGATCACAGAGGGTCCACCATACCACACTAGAAGACCTACAAAGCCGGCTTTCTGATGCGTTCGATCAGATTAGAGTCCCGCGAAGGCTGCCTCCAACCATTTAACAACCCATTCTTCCTTAATAAACCGCCCCAGGCATTAAATTTCAGGCCCAGTGTTTTGGGGGATCTATGGGCAATTTCCAACCCTGGCTATTACCAGTGAATGCGGCGACATTAATATGAGTAAATGCAGGAAAGAGGATGAAATAAAACATATCCTATTGAAGGAAATGAGAGCTCCTTAAGAAAGGAAAACACACATAGGAAAGATTGGGGCATATCAGAATACAAATGGGACACAGGGGAGATCCAAATTCCACAAGCATGATGTTATTGAAGTGCTTGATACCAGAATAAGCACCTGCAGATATGAATTACTTCCTTGTTCGGACCGCTAACATTGGAGTCCTGACATCTCAGGAAGTGCTTATGTTATATTTCAGACCCTACTGCCAACTGCACCAGTTGCCCATAAATCAATCAGGGCTGCAACCAGCATTCTCCCCCAGCCCGCTCTGCACACGTTACGTGCAAAATGCATGCAAGCTGCACAGGAACGCAAGAAACCCCGTTGGATCAGGCTAGAGCAGAGCGCCAACCTTTCTCTCGCGGCCCACTGGCCAAGTGCTACAGTGGTCACAGCCCCCCATCAGCTTGTTGACAAGTGACAAGGCACATCATACCGCTGGTGGGGAGCTCACCCCCAATGGCCCTACTAATACATTGCATTTCCCCAAAGTCACTCGGCATGCCTGGGCACAGTAATGCGCTCTGGCACAATGGTTGAAAACAGTTGGGCTAGAGCAGTGGCATACCTGGAAGGGGGTCACAGCACTTAGTTTTTGCAATCAGCCACTCCTCTTTGGAGCCAACGTAGCCTCCTTTTTGCTCTCTTTCTTTATTTGCAAGTAACATGTATTTGCAAAAAAAAAACCTGGATCCATTTCTCATAATGATGCATCCTTCATGACAAAGGGCTTAGTTGTATGACCTATCCTTCACTGACCCCCACTGTCTGTCATCAGATTTGGGGGGGGGGGACACACCAGACAAAAGACACACAAATATTTATCTCCCTATATTTACACAAGCTTTCAAACTGCAAGAGCCCAGCTCCTTGCAAACTGCAGGTGCTCAGCTGTTTTGCAGGGCAATTAGCAGCTACCTTGCAAACTGCAGGAGCTCAGCTCTTTGCAGGGCAATTAGCAGCCATCTTATTTTTGAATAGCCCTGGGGCTTGAGGCCATGAGTAATCTGATTTGTCCATCGTCTGTGCTTTCTGGTGGGTCTCACAGAGCCTCCCATGAAATCAGTTCACAACCCACCAAGTGGGTCCTGACCCACAGCTTGAGAAGCGCTGCTCTAAAAGTGTAGGAGGACTTAAAAGTATAAGCATTAAACCTATTACTCCCCCTCCCCGGCTCCTGATGCAGTGGCTAGGTAGAGAAACACAAGGGATGATGTCACAACACATCTTAGTACCCAGTTACCTATAGGCTATCACCTAATTGAAACAATCCGATATGAGTCACATGAGATGGGCAACCCAATCCTAACCCGCATTGGAGCAGGCAGGCTGGCAGGCCTGAGCTGTATCCTAACACAGGCTGGGAGGCAGCTGTAGTTCACCACAGGGCAAGGGGATATTTGCCCCTTCCCCAGGGTGAGCCCCAGCTATCCCTATGGGGCTGCTTGGATCGGCACCAGCAAAATTGCTGGTGCAAGTCCAATGGCCCAGATCGGGACAGGCCAGCCCAAGGACAGGGTTAAGAACATAAGAAGAGCCCTGCTGGATCAGGCCAAAGGCCCATCTAGTCCAGCTTACTGTATCTCACAGCAGCCCACCAGATGCCCCAGGGAGGCACGAGACAACAAGATGCTTGCATCCTATGGCCACTCCCTTGCACCCGGTACTCTGAAGTAGCCCACCACCAATGTAAGGAGGCTGCACAATCCATCATGACCTAGAGCAGTGGTGTCATTCAAATGATTTAGGAACAGGAACTCACTTTTGATTGGCACTTGTCAGGAACCCGGAACCAGCCACGGAGCCCGTTAGGATCTGGAACGCCCATTCTGGTCCGTTCCCCCTGAATGACATCACTGCCTTCGCCCCCCTAGGAATCCAGAGTCGCTCCCTTTAACCCTCTGAGTGCCGGCCAACCAAGAAGAAAAGCTCTTTGCAGAGGAATTAGGAGGGGGGAGGGGGAGAGTGAAGTGGGCGGAGTCAGTCCTAATTTTAACTAGTGGAACTGAGTTCCCCCGCGTTCCCCCTGCATGACATCACTGGCCTAGAGCCCAGATGGACCTTTCCTCCAGAAACCTGTCCAATCCCCTCTTAAAGTCATCCAGACCAGATGCCATCACTACCTCCTGTGGCAAAGGGTTAGCATCCACATAATTGCCAGATTTTGAGCCTGCCCCCTCCCTGGGCTGGCCTGCCCCAAGACCACCCTCTGCCTTCTAAAATCTGTTTGCTGCTTGATTAAAAGGGCCACCCATAATCTCCAGCATGAAGAAACATAAGTATACATCCACTGCTATCAGCCCAGGCTTCTCCAGATTTACCAAAAGGCTCTCTGGGCAGAGCCTTCCAGCCCTTTCCGAAGGTTGCCTGCCTTGTAATAAAACGTATACAAAGGAGGGAGGTATCACTCCCCTCATTCTTAAACAAGAAAAAAGGAGGCAAAAAAAAAGATACATATAAAATAAGCAGGAAAACACCATTGAAGCGTAAAACACAATTAAAACTACAGGCATCAGATGGTTGAATAACACAGCTCCCAATTCAAACTATCAATACAGTACAGCCACAGACCCAAGACAAAGAGTTAGAGATAATTGATAAAAGACAAGCTTAAAACCTTATAATTCTATAACTGGCAAGTTCTTGCACAGCAACTCACCAACCAAGGACTCTTTCTGATTCCTCTACCCAGAACAGTAAGTAAAAGCAGACCAACTTCCCCCCCCCATTCCTCTTCCAGCTGAAACCACTTTACTTCCTGATTGGAGCCTGCCAATTCACCACCTTTTCTTCTTCATTTAAAGTGAACTCCCCTGCTTCACTCCCGAGGACAGAAGCCCAACTTCCCCCCAGCACCTTTGGCCAATTCATTTTATTTCGTGTTCGTAGGGCATTTTGCTATAACTGATTCATTCCACAAGATGGTAGGAAAACTGCAGACATGTTTAAACTGTTTCGTGCAAGGAATCTTAGCAATTTAGGGTGCAGTCTGACCAACTTTCCAGCACTGGCATAGCTGTGCCAATGGGGCATGTGCTGCATCCTGCAGTGGAATAGTAGTCACCGGGGCCTCCTCAAGGTAAGGGAATGTTTCTTCCCTTTACTTACCTCGGAGCTGCATTGCCTTACCCTGGTGCTGGAAAGTTGGTTAGGATTGTGCCCTTAGTAACGTATAAAAGAGTGAGGAGAGCAGAGGAATCATCTAGCGATGGAGAACGTCTTTAGAACCGATCACGGTTGAAATGGCATTCCTTCAGAGGGGGCACAACACTAAGTTTTGCAGGAGCCTGAGCTCCTGTGTAACATGGCCCCTCCCTCTTGCCTCCAGAGCCATTCGCGGCTGGAAGAGCAAAACCTCCAAGCCAGCTCTCCCAGCCCCGAATGGCTTTGGAAGCAAGGGGGAGGGGCCATGTTACACCAGAGATCCTGCAAAACTTAGCATCCACCGTAGGAATGCCACTGTGAGGTTGAACTGCAGCTTCTGTGTTCTCGGCAGTGCAGGGCGATGGCTGCATTTGGACAGAAACTGGTGAAATTGAGGGTTCTGTGAGTCCTATCAACAACAAAAAATCATGACATTTCCCAAAATATGCAGCAGCTAGAGAAAGATATTTAAGGAAATGGCTGCCAAAGTATTCAAGACTCCCCAAAACTGAAGCGACTCTTGAGCAGTTTCTGTAAAGAATGTGTTGGAGACATGACCAAGTTTTGTTTTACTGTGTACGGCGTTTGGGCTAAATAATAGTATTTATATAATATGTATACATATGTATAATATGTATAGTATGTAAATAATAGTATGTATATAATAGTAATAGTATATAAATAATGTATATTACAATGGTGGCTGCTGCATGTTTACTCAGAAGTAAATCCCACTGTGTTTAATAGAACTTACTCCTACGTCAATTTGCAATGTCGACATAACGTAATGTGAGCGACATTCCAACTCTCAGACCATACCCTTCAGGAAAGATGACGGCCTTACACTAGTACATGTTTTGCTAGGCACATTTCTCAGTCTGCCTTCTGCTAAGCCGGATGCTCCTTCTCAGCTAAAGTTCTCAGAAAAAGTTTCAAAGTCATGAGCACCTGACTGCTTCCACCGATGACATCAGCACGCCTGCTGGAGGAGATGACACATAGCTCTGCTCCACCCCTGAAAAGAACCCAAACGCTTTAATGCGCCAACTCCCTGATTGAAAGTCTCTGCCTCATGGTTCCCCTTTTGAAGGTTTCTTTTGAAAACTCTATTTTCACACAGGCAAGCCATGCGTCATGCCGTCATGTCTCATGTTCCGTGAAAACTCTGCCTTGCCTGTTTCGCAAATGAGGAGGTGGCAGAAGGCACATTTTTCATGAGCCGATTGTCCCATAAATCCATCCTAAGCCATGGTCCTTCTGCAGGGCTCTAAATTTTTCCCCAGTTTGAGAGAGAGAGAGAAGGGAAGGGAAGGGGCATGTTCCCAAGGAACCAACATTTCATAATTGTGATTTCATTAACAATCAATTCATCCAAGAGAACACACCTTCCAAAGTGATCGTGTGATGATCTAGTTTTCATTTTTGTTTAGTTAGCTAGATGTGGGGGGGGGGCGGCAAAAACAGTGATGACAACAAGAAGAGTTCAAGTTTCCTTCGGAGAGAAAAAAAACACGTCTTCAGCTGCGGTAATGTGAAAGGCTAAATGTGGACAGAATAGTAATATGTTAGCAGTTCCTACGTTTTCTGGTGGGAATACTTAACAGCAGAAGCATGTTTCCCCAGGAGAGATTCCCCAGCTTTTGGTCCAATTTCTTACTCTGAGAACTGAACCAGTTTATGATGTAATGCTCGAGGGAGAGCATTCTTCTCGAAAGAGCATCTTCCTTGGGAGAAGCCTGGAAAAAACATCTTAATATTGCTTAAACGGCTCTGGGTGGTTGCTGGCTTTAAATAGTGCTTGCTGCAAATGCTGAAGGAGAGACACATCAGGATTCTCCTCCTCAAATAGCACTGAGAACTGGCAGAGAGACAGGGATGTGCCTGCCCTGAGGTTTCCCTAGCACCTGAAAAAGAAGGAAAATACAAAGCTATGCAGTGGCCTCTTAGGGCACAATCCTAACCTGGAGTTAGGCTGGCACAGTTAGGCCAGCAAAGTTTGGCTGGCGCAAGGGGCATCGCAAAGTATGTTTGGACCACTCTCTCCATCAGTCATTAACCTGGAATTGATGTCACAGCTGCCCTCTCCTTCCCCCAGTTGAGCGGTAGGTCCTGATGTGAGTGCCATTCTAAAAAGTGGGAGCACAATCCTAACCTGAAATTAGGCAGGTAGTTACTCCTATAGAGTTTGGCAGGCATCAGGGACACCATGAACTATGTTTGGACCACTCTCGGAGTCAGCGAGGTCAGAACACAGACGTGTGCCACCCTCCCTGACCCCGAGAGTAGTCCAAACGTACTTTACGGTGGCCCTTGTGCCGGCCAAACTTTGCTGGCCTAACTACAGGTTAGGATTATGCCCTGGGTCCCAGTGCAAAAAGTTTGAGAAGTACTGGGGTACCCCATTCATTTCATAGGGCAAACAGTAGAGAAGGCATCCTTTGTTTCGTAGAACCCCATTTGTTCCGTACCTTTGTTTCGTAGAGCCATTTGGATCGTTCACACGTTATTTGGTCAAGGAGCTCTTCCTTGGAGGGCAGGATGCTGAGGATATATGGCTCTTTGAAGCCTTCTGGCACCCTGTTCCCCCATTTGGCTCATTTATGAGATCACATCTTTCTTATGGCAACGAATGGCCTTCTGAGGACGCAGGCCGATAAATTAAACGCCATTATAAATGAATATAGTTGTAACGCTATAAAATCCGATGTCGCATTACGTGGTTTTGTCATCGGAGGGAGCAGCCAAGGCTCGCCCCGAACGTGATTTATGGTGGCCGAAAACAGCAGTCGGGACTTTCACAAGGGGAATGTTTTTGTTAGATCAAACTTTCAGTGGTGTTGGAAACCAGTCCAGGAAAAGCTTCTGTCAAGGGCCTGGCTGCTGGTTTGCCCAGTTGAAATGGTTGTAGACTTCAGCTACATGGCAGGCTTTGCACTTCTAAATCCTTCATACTTAGCTTGGTTTATCACCCAGCAGGGAGCTGCATTAAAAATGTATTTTTCTTTAGGAGGCACCATTTAAGATTGGGGTGGGGTGCAGAAGATATTTCCATCTAACAGGAATCGTGACCGTGCAATTGGATGGGGCCTTCAAAGAGGTCCTCCTTATGGATTTTGCTTTCCCTTTTGAACAAAACATACTGTGGATTTTGCTTTCCCTTTTAAACAAAATCCCAACCAACCTTTCACCTGTATATTAGAAACATAACGTTTGCTCCATCTGCATACGGGGCTACACATTGTCAACCCCGAGTCTCATTGAGCGCAGGGCTGGAACGGCTGCCGGTATGAGTGAAACACACATCCAGGTTTGGGGAATACGGCGTGTTTGTTTTGGCCGCCACACAGGGTAGAACAGTTTCCATTCCATCCGAACACAGTCAAACGGTTTTGAAATATGGCACAATAAAAGCCATTCATTATAACTGTCTCCTCGGCCTTCCATAAACAAAACCGACTGACCAGGTCCAAATCTGTGCAGGGGGCAGGAAGTCGAGAGTCAAGGGGTCATTGGAAATAGCCCAAGACTAACACCACGTTTTTTGACTTTCAGTTGGGGAATATGTTCCATGCCTTCATTTCCATTGCAGGCGGGGGGAGGGGGGCTTTTCCACACTCTCTGAAGCGGGGTTCAAGTAGTTAATTGCTCTGTTATGCACAATTTACAAGCCTCAATTACAAAACTAATACATTAGCTTTCTTGTCCAAGTGTCAAAGAGAAAGTTATGCTGGTCCCTCAAGACAAAATGGTCCAAGTCAATTTTTCTTGGTGCTTCGTAAAAATTGTGAATGTCACAATTGGGAAGGAGGAGCTCACCTAAGGCCTGCTCCAGTGGTTTTTTCTTATGAGCTCTAGCTCTTCTTGTGTTTTTAAGGCCCAGACTAAGTTGCAAGTTATTACAGCTCCCTCCCCACAGACAGGATAGCAAATTCTGCTTTATTTACCTCATATTTACCTCAGAATGCCAGGTGCAAGGGAGTGGAAGCAGGATGCAGGCATCTTGTTGTCTTGTGTGCTCCCTGAGGTATCTGGGTGGCCACTGTGAGATACAGGAAGCTGGACTAGTTAGGCCCCCTTTGGTGTGATCCGGTGGGGCTGCATTGTGGTTGCATCAGTGCTGGAAAGTTGGACAGGGTTAGGCCCTTACGTTTTTTTAAAAGGTCCAGTTCCTATAACATGGTTTTATATGGCTGTTATTTTGGCCAATTTTAGTGCTGACTGGGGTTTAATGACAAGAAAGGCAGTATATAAATACTGGTGGCATTATTATTATAATTATAATTATTATATTGCAGCACTCATTGTCTTCTGTTCTTAACTCTATCCTGTTCAAAGGTCTGAAACTAATCTATAAAACAAATTAAATAAGGATCTAGAAATTTAGTATACGGCACCAACTGTATTGAGGCGTTTATTTTACCATCAACCCATATGTGCATACACATTCTGTGCTCTGCCCAACAAGGTATACCAGTTGTTCCCAAACTGTAGGTCAGGACCCACCAGTGGGTCACAAGCCAACTTCAGGTGGGTCGCAAAGCACCTAGAGCAGCCATAATCAAAATATGAGAAGATGGGATTGCTGGAAAGGTGGGAGGGCTGTGTGGTTGTTCTGCTTGTGTCAAGGTTGTAAATAGGCTTTTTTTTCTTCCCGATTCATTTTGCTAGCGGAAAATGGCTGAGAAATAACCCAACATATTGCTGCATTCTCCGGAAGCAGGCTCTGGTGTCACAATGATGGCACTGCCGGCCATGACATCACTTCTGGTGGGTCCCAGACATATGGCAATTCTAAAAAGTGCGTCCCGGCGTAAAAGGTTTGAGAGCCACTGCTGTACACATTTTCCTCTGTACAAGGCAAAGCACAGCATGCAGGAAGAGGTCATGGGAGATATGGCCTTGAGAAATGCAGCCTAGAGCCTTCCATGTTGGCCAACTCTAGCCTGTTCAGATATTCCAGGTGATTAGAGGGTAGACCGACTCTTCCCCCCAGCAATCTCCATGAACTGTGCAGAAGCTAAAACGTGTGCAGTTTTTTCCATCCTTCAAAGGAAGAATGTTCAACCAAGGCAGCTGTCACTGGATGAAGTGTTTTGCTTTACATTTCAGAAGTGAAGAGCCCCTTGCTAATTCTCCTCTTCCCACTGGCACCAAACACCTTTTTTTGCTGTTAAGTACAGTTAACTCACTAGTTGGACTTTGAGTCCTCTGTCTAGATTTAACCCTGCTCAGGGCTACAGCTTTTAGTCTTGCATGGTCCTTGACGCTAGGGCCGGCTTGCCATCTCCTAACAAGTCCCGCACCGCCTTGACCTTATCACAGCAAATCTGACCGGCTTCTGCCTAAGCAACCAATTCTGATCAACGCTTGGACCCCAACCCATCATGCGCGCAGACGATGGCTTGCGCCGCCGTTTCCCTCTCTACTGGCATTTGCTTACTGCTCTCAAATGAGGGAGGGGAGGATGAGAATATTAGCAGGATCTATAAAACTGAAATACGCAAAAGGGACGGATTTAAGACGCTTGCAGATTTGGGAGCATAAAGGCTGGAATGCAAAACCATTTTTAAAGATGAAATGAGTTTAATTTTCACCCCAAGGAGCACCAACAACGGATGGCTTACCAAAACGGCAAGACAATAAAAGCAGGTCTTCGTAGACAATTAAATGTGCACAAAAATTACAACAGCATTAAAAAAGTAAGAAGCAAACTATTGTATAAAGAAAGACCCGCTATGTCCCAGGTCGGATCTTATTGTGCACTGGGGTGCTGAAAGTTCATCTTCTCGAGGCAACGCAGAGCTGAGTTCTCCAGTGGGAATGATGGCCGTGCGGGAACAAGCAACACATTTTAAAGTACAAATTCTGTTTGGCTGCAGCAAGACAAGAAGCTAATAAACTCGTTTTTGAGCTTCCTAAGCTGGCCTAAATTCTGCTCCTTGTGCTGGAACAGTGGCTGTAAAGAGCACAATGATTAGGAGAATACCTCTGTGTCCGCCAGCACTCTAAAGTTCTGCCATTTGATTTTTTTTTTTAATTATATAAACAGGGAGGTGAAAGGCACCAGCCAGGAGCACTTTGCAGTCGCTTGTAAAAGCCACAAGTCTTCACACTTTGCTGGTAAGGTGGATACTCACCCACTTAGTGAGACAGAGCTTGATCCTGTCTCATACAGGATATTGTTGTAGCTCCAGCAGTACATACAACAGCTGCAGGCATGGGCAGGATTGAACTATAAGGGTGCAATCCTAACCTGGAGTTAGGCAAGCACAGTTAGGCCAGCAAAGTTTGGATGGCAGAAGGGAGACAGTAAAGTATGTTTGGGCCACTCTCAGAGTCAGAGAGGCCGGCACATAGACGTGTGCCATCCTCCCTGACTCTGAGAGTGGTCTAAATGCCCTTTACAGTGGCCCTTGTGCCGGCCAAACTTTGCTGGCCTAACTGTGCCAGCCTAACTCCAGGCTAGGATTGTGCGCCTTAATCTATTATATCCCAAAATGGCCACTGTTGTGAAAATATTATCTACTGGAACAAAAACAGACTTTCACAGGTAGAAAAAACATAGGACGAACAAATCTAGACATTTATATGTATTTTCACAAACACAATTCTTTCCCTCTCTTTACTGAGACATAGCCTTTAATTTTTAATTTAATTTTTTTTAATGTTTAAGTTTTGTTAATTAAAATATTTGTTCTAAAAAAGACAGTAATATTTATATATAGGTCAATCACCTTCATATGTAGATCATGCCAAAGGTACTGGACATCAGCAAAAATCAGCAGGTCCCCGTCCCCCCCCCCCCCCCCAAAAAAACCCCACCTAAAATCACCACCTAACTTCAAGAGGATCTTGCAGAAAGACATGAGAAAAATCTTCAGACACATCCGGAAAAAAAATCAGCATACCAAACCAGGATTAGAAAGGTCAGCATGTCCTTCCTACGACATTTCTTATTTCTATGACAGTTGTGGGAATGAGGACAATGAACAGGAAGTGTGCAGGAGAGAGGGGTATCTATGATTCCTCACCTCCACACTTCCTCTCCCACTGTTTTCTTCTTCCTTTGTGAATTCAAGGATTGGGAGGGGAGATGGCTGGAGCACCACTGGTGCTCACTAAGCACAATGACATTTGACCAATATAATTGACAATAACAAATTGTTCATTCATTCATTCAACTTATAAAAAAAAGTTGTTGTTCTTTGCTGATCTCCCTCCGTTCTACTCATACCAGAATATTGTACACAGCAAACTCCCCCGCCCCCAACTTTTTTTTCTCTCCTCTCTCTATCAGGGCACAATCCAGCTTAAGCTGCTTCTTTCCCATTGATTATCAACAGGAGAGCTACACACTTGCCTACATCTACCCTACTGAATAACTGCAATAAAGGGACTTTGAAACACACTTCGTGTGGCTGGATCACACAAAAGCCAGCAGAGACTTGTTGCAAGTCCAGTGGCCAACGTCGGATGAACGGTCTAGAGTTTAAAATATTTCTAGATGGAAAGAAATGGAAAGATTATATGGCTTTCCCCAAATAAAAGCCACACGGCACTCATGCAAAAGCCATGTCGTACTGCCCTCTTCTGAGCTAGCTAGGATACAGCACCTGGGAAAAAGAAGGAAGGAAGAGAGAAAACGTTACTCTAACGTGAAACGAAGGTGTCAGTTTCAAACTCCACTAACATGGGCATCATATTTCTTTCTAGATATGTGTGCAGTCTTAAGAATGGAAAGACAATTTAAAACAAACACAGAAACTCGAGGCAACTGTGAGATACAGGAAGGTGGGCTAACATAGTAACAGCCCCACTGGATCAGGCCAAAGGCCCATCCAGTCCAGCTTCCTGAATCTCACAGTGGCCCACCAGGTGCCTCAGAGAGCACATGAGACAACAAGATGCTTGCATCCTGTTGCCACTCCCTTGCACCTGGCACTCTGAAGTAGCCTACTATTAATGTAAGGAGGTTGCCCAACCGATCATGGCCAGTAGCCCATGATGGACTTTTCCTCCAGAAATCTGTCCAGTCCCCTTTTAAAGGCATCTAGACCAGATGCCATCCCCACCTCCTGTGGCAAGGAGTTCCACAGCTTAATTATCCACTGGGTAAAAAACGTATTTCCGTTTACCTGTTTTAACTCTCCCAACACCCAATTTCAGCGGATTCCCCCTGGTTCTGGTATTATGAGAGGGAAAGGAACCTTCCTCTATCCACTTTATCCATCCCGTGCATAATTTTATATGTCTCAATCATCTCCCCCCTCAGGCACCTTTTTTCCCAGACTGAAGAGCCCCAAACGCTGCTGTCTTTCTTCATAAGGGAGGTGCCCTTGGACTAGATGGGCCCTTGGCCTGATCCAGCCAGGTTTGTCTTATGTTATGTGACATTTCAAAAACTGCAAGGGAAAGTAGTCTGAAAGACTACTTGCAGTTATTGATAAAGAAGAGGGGCATTCCGGATGCCAAATGGGTTCAAGAGGCTTTTCCAACTGAACAATTTTTAATTGAGTTGTGTAAGCCCTCTGGAGTCCCCTTCTGTGGGGAGAAAGGAGGAATATAATTTTAAAAAAATAATAATCACAAACATCCCTTTAAAATGTCCAACTTTGCCTTTTGTGGTCCATCACATCTCGTTTCGAGTTTTCATTCCACAATTCCGCGGGACGAGCAAAAATGCTTATAGACATCATTGTCAGTAACGCAAGCAAACTACCACCATCCACTCAACTGTCACTTATATAAGGTTACACTTACTCCAAAGAGGCTGCAACCTAAATTAAGAGAGTCGGTCGATTCACCAAGAGCTTTCTAAATTCAGGATCTTTTTGGTAACACTGATCGCTCCGATACCCAAGGCTTGCTCGTCTGTTTCTCCGAGAGGGCAAGGCGACATTTTCGTCTTCTTCAGGACGCAAAGCATAAAAGCTCCTCCTCCTCCTCCCTGCTTTTGACCTGCAAGGGCTCATCACAACAGGGGCGGCACTCTCCTGCTCTTCCACCGCCTGGAAACACCGGGCTTGCTTTTGAGAACGACATCCCAGCTCTTCAGGATTGGACGGGCATTTTTGCCTTGGCGCTGTGCTGGCACAACCCAAGCCTGTTTGGCTCGCAAGATCGTGAGCAGGTACATCAATCCATGCAAGGCCGCTGCTTCCAGCATCTTTAAGCCCTCTCATGCTGCGCCTGACTCTTTTGGGGTTATTATTGGGGGCGTGTCTGAAAGATTCCTCTATCGAGCGCTGCAGGTCGTTCAAAAGGACTGAATCATTCACTGTCTGAGAGGTAGGAAGCAGCTCCTCCAGAGGACTTCTAGGAACACAGACATTGTTTTCAGGCGTTTCAGGCCGAATGTCGTCGGAGTTGGGGAGGTAGAGGGAAAGTCTTCTGCTCCGTCTTGGAAACCTTTTGAAATTCACATTGACCTGGCCTTCACTCCTCAGCTCGAAGGCAGAATCCCCCGGGAGATCCAACTCTCTTCTACTATTGCTCTTTCTGTCTGTTACATCTCCAGGAAGACATTCCAGCTCCTTCTGCATCGCGGACTCGTTTGAAGAGCAGTCACTTCTCAGCACCTGTTCGTCAGTATTTATAGTACCCTTCAATTTTGCAGGAGCAGGTTTTTCTGGTGGGTCCCAAGGAAACGTGTTTTCCCCTCCAGTCGTCATAGCATCTTGCAGCTGGGAGGAGACCAACTGGATGTCAGGCACAGCATCTTCTTTCACAATGTCCAAGCTGATATTTAAGCCACTGCAGTCTACGACGGGATTCTGCAGTGCCCCATTTTCCTTTCTTTCCATTTTATCCATATGTCCTTCACAAGCATCGCTGGAGTCGGAATCATCTAAAGACAAGGTTGCAATGAGAGAAGAAAAGAGACCCTGTTATAATCAAAGACATCACATAAAACCAGGATTCAAACCTGGCTTTGCTCCCCATGCTCATGAAAGAAGGAAAGAAACTACTTATTCCTGTTTAGAACAAGCTAGAAAAATTTAGAACAATTTTTAATTGAGTTGTGTAAGCCCTCTGGAGTCCCCTTCTGTGGGGAGAAAGGAGGAATATGACATCCAAATTGGCCAATCCTGGCTTATTCTAGCCAGAGTTTCAAACTAAGCCAAGATCTGAATCCACAGCTGTGGTTGAGTTGAGGTCTTCAACAGGTCAGATCTCAACTACAGGAATGTTGGTACTGCTGCTGCCATTTTGTTCCAAGGCTCAGGCTGGGTTCTGTCTTTGTGTGCTTGAGCACCATACTTTTATTGCTAGATTTGGCCAAGGAGTTTGTAGACTTTTGAAAGTGGGTCTCATGTTGTAGTTGAAATGGAGTCCAGATCCTAACAAGGCTACTGTGCATAAGAATATAAGAAGAGCCCTGCTAGATCAGGCCCAAGGCCCATCTAGTCCAGCTTCCTGGAGCTCAAAGTGGCCCATCAGAAGCCTCAGGAAGTACACAAGACAACAAAATACTTGCATCCTATTGCCACTCCCTAGCACCTGGTTGCACATACCCATCAGGGCTTGTAACCTGTGAAGAACCCATGCCAAGAATGCTCCACGTGCAATTTTTTCTTAAATATAAGCCTAAGTTTGTTAAATAGGCTTCCAACCAACACCTTGGTCAGCACAGACAAGTTGTGCAGTTTCAGGACATTTTGATGGAAACAAGCAATCCTGCTTTTGGTGCACAATACTAAATCAATACTAAAAATTTGCTGCCGACAATGGAAAATCAAGGAAGAGAAATTGATTCACGTACCCAGGATAGAAATCTGTAATTTTGGTGTGCTTTGATAAGATGCAAATGAGAGCTCTTCCTTCATCTCGGGAATTGGACTCAAAAGTGGTTTCTTGGACACCGTCTCTCGCTGCCCATATAATGCTTCCTGCTCCTTTTTCTTCTTTCTCCTCTTTCCAAAAACCTTGCGCCTAGAAGCCTTAACATATTTACAATGCAACCTCTTGGTTAAATGTATAGTTCATGGGCTTTCCAAACACTCTCCCTTTCTGGAGAGGAAAACACAGCCTTGTGCCAGTGTGAGCCGCACAGAAAAAGATACAAGTGGAGCCTTTTTGTCCACGAAGGCTTGCAGATGCAGGTGTTACATGAAATCATGCTGTTAATTAGCATTCAGCCTTTTAAAAAGCTTCTCTTACCACGGCAATGGGCTGCAGCCATTCTCCAGGGGCTTAGAGCAATTAGTATCCATTAGCTCTTCACCCTGGGGCAAGGCAAAAAAATGCAAAATGGAAGTGATTTATCACACTTCCCAGGATGAGAGAGGTCTTATCTCAGAGCTAATGAGTTTGGCTGTAGATCTCATGGCTGCAGCTGCTTGGCAATGGTAAGAAAAGGGGTTTTTTAAAAATGCTTTTTAAGACCCTTAATTAACATCATGTGTTTAACAAAGAGCCCTCCTCTTCTGCTATCGCGTTGAGTCAAATCAGTGGATGGGGAAACCATGGATGAGAAGGCTCCATCTGTATTTCCACAAAAACAGGAAGAGCCTTTTTCTGATGGTCTGACTTAAAAACAAACACAGTTCAGCACTGGAAAAGTTCAGCAAGTGATGGCAACCCTATAACTCGTTCACCATCAAAGGTGACCCACCAACACCCGAGTTTGTTTTATTCATACCAAGTGTAGGTAATTATTTGATGTTTATATAAGACACAAGCACCACAGCAATTGGTGGCTCCCTAAAATGGAACAGGCAGGACAGCTGAAATATGCATGTCAATATCCATCCCCCTGACACCTGTAAAACTAATGTGTTTAAAGAGAAGGGGACAGTTACACTTGCTGGGCACAGAAAGGCTGCTTTACAGGTATTTATTATTAATAGCTACAATAACAATATCAATATTTATGTACAGTTTTTCAGCAAAAAGGAGGTTGCAAACAAGTTGCCGCAAAATAAATCAATATGGGGGGATCCTAAGCTGGAGTTAGGCCGGCATAGTTAGGCCAGCAAAGTTTGGCTGGCACAAAGGCCACCGTAAAGCACGTTCGGACCACTCTCAGAGTCAGGGAGGATGGCACACATCTGTGTGCTGGCCTCTCTGACTCCAAGAGTGGTCCAAACAAGCTTGACGGTGGCCCTTGTGCCGGCTAAACTTTGCTGGCCTAACCAGTTTAGGATTGCGCCCTAGGTTATCCGTCCCCAAAGGGCTCAGTCTAAAACAAGGTCGCTGTCCACATCCACTTGGAACGATGTGTCCATTTGCCGACGGTTATAGAAGTGGTTTCCAAACTTTCTTTTTAAACAGTGCCCAAAGCCAATTTTAATTCTTTCATGGCACCTTTCTTGCCTTCCCTAAAAATATCATGGGACTCCTGTGAACTATCCTATGCGCTGCAGTGATCTTCTGAGTTTGTTGTGGCACCCAAAGGGGCTGCTGTTCACAGTTTGGGAACCACAGGCCTGTGGTCAAACGTTAAAAGCAACAACAGGAACCAGTAGCCCAGAGGTACTTACCGTTGCCTTCTTGGCTTTTTCCACTTTGTTGGGTTTGGGTATTTTACTGGTAGGAGCCCTCTTGGATTGCAGTTCAGTGGGACGGTGAATTTCAGTTTTTGCTGCTCCGACAAGCTGTTTGGAAACATTCTTTCAGTTTTACTATGCAAGAGCAAAAAAAATACGGTGGTACAAGAGTGATGCCTCACTGTACACCATGTAAAACTTTTAAGATCACCTGCAAAGCCTTTCTCTCTCTAAAAAAAAAAAGCAAAAATAAAAAAATACATCCCACAATGGCAACTCCTAATCATAGCTGCAACCAGCGGTGTTATGCTGCCGGAACGCTGGGCGGGACATCCGGGTGATCGACAGCCCGCCCGTCGCGTTCCACAGCGTTACGCCATTTGCGTTACGTACGCAAGTGGCGTAATTGGTTACGCAAACGGCGGAACGCTGCGGAACGCGACGGGCGGGCTGTCGATCACCCGGATGTCCCGCCCAGCGTTCCGGCAGCATAACACCACTGGTTGCAACAGAACATAATTATAGTAAGGGCACAATCTTATTGAGCCCAGGACCAGTGGTACTCTTGCACGGCCAGCACTGGGTGTCAGAAAAGTGTCGTAAGGCACTCGGACGCCAGTACCAGTTAGCGCTGGGCCGCAGTGCCAAGATGATGTGCCACTAGAGTGCTGGCTGGTAAGTTGCAGTTGCACCGCTGGCTGGCAGTGAGGCTTCTTGGGGCGGGGGAAGTGAGGGCAGCCCAAGGGAAAGATCAGGCCTGGGGGTGGGGGCACAGTGGCAGACTCTGCTGCCGAATCCTATGCCCCCTCGCATGGCTGAAAGGCCAACACGGACATCCTCAGTTCCGCGCCGGCTAAATAGTGGACTACAGAGCTAACACAGATGCTGTGTAGACTCTCCTAGTTGCCCCGGCCACAGGGTACAGCGGCAGCCATTTCAGTGCCACTGTACTGCTGGTTGTTGTCGGAGCACAGGATAGGGCTGCAAGAGAACTAAACATGGGACTTCTTCCGGAACAGCCAGATCTTAATAAAGCTTGCAGAAGGGGGGCGTCTGCCTTGCTCCTGGCTGGGCTGTCTTTGAAGGCAGATGCCTTGGCCAAAATGCAAAGGCTTCACACGCAATACAAACAAAGAGTTATAGAGTACCATCTTAGAACTGGGACGGAAAAAAAACCAATTGCATTCAACCGTTAAATTTTTCTCTGAATTTTTTTTTCCTGTTTTTTGGACGTACTGAAGAATTTTCACGTCTTCCCGGATGCCCAGTTGTAAAAGCCACTGCCATAAATTGAAATACTTGAGGGAAAACAAGGTGACGATTTTATCAATGGCGTATTTAATGCATCGAGAAAAACGTCTAAAAATATATTGCCTTTCTGGGTGAATTTGCTCTTTGTTGGGGGGGTGGGGCCGGAAGCAAGGATAAACCCACCTTCCTTTTTCGAGAGGACCGTGTGATTCTGCAGCAGGTAGCCTGGGGATCGGGAGAGCTGTTTTTTGTTTCTAGAACGGATTAAAAACTCAATTACATCCAGAACTTTGACAGTGTAGCTCAGCATTGTGACACCCCAGCCTAAGGGCCCAATCCTAACCCATTTTTCAGCACCAGTGCAGCCACAATACAGCCCTGAGTGAGGAAATGAATGTTTCCATACCTTGAGGAGGCCTGTGTAACTTTAAAAAAAAACCTACCCCACCCATGCGGCTGTGGCCTCCTGTGTGATTCAAGGAGCCTGCCCTTCCATGTGTGTGGGGGGTCCCATTAGAAGACACCATGCAAAGGCCACACACTACCCCAGAACTTCTGAGACCATTCACAGTAGGAAAACAAAAGCAGCAGTGTACAAACCGTGGACTTCTGGGTACAGGGAAACTCATCCCCATTCTGTCGCGCTGCCGCTATTAAGGCCACTTGCGCTGCTCAGAGGGAGGCTCTGGGCATTCACGTCTATCATAACTCACCCCAGCAGGCTGTTCACCCGGATTTCCAGGGAGATGCTACTGCCTAGAGTGTCTCCTTGGGCAGCGTGAGCGGCATTAGCAGTGGCATAGCAGTGCGACGGAACATTTTGTGCCACTCACAGTGGGGAAGGCTTTCCCCATACACCGGATCTGGCCCGCGGCCCATATTTTGGAGGCCCCTGCATGACAGATACACTCAGCTCATAATCTTATGTTTATGGGAAGTGGCTTCAGTATGACCCCACCCCATGCAACACGATTGCTATGAGCCAGTCAATGTATTATACACTATGACTAAACACACCAGAATTGTCCCACCCTGGAAGACAATGATGCTGGTATAGGAAGGACCCAGAGCCCTTCCCCCTCCCACACACACACACACAGATGCGATTTGCTTATTAAGTGAACAACCTATAAGAAAGCCACTTTGATGCAGGGCAGCACTTTTTGACTGTAAAATGTAAACGGGTAAAAACATACAAGCTTACCTGCCAGATCAGAGTCAGCAGCAGATTCTGTAGCAGGTACCACCTCTGATGAGTCTGGCAGAAGGTCCTACATTGAGATAGTCAAATTTCAAACATGCGGTTTTGGTACAGATTCACATTCGAAACACAGTGAGGGAAAAGCATCCAAGCGGCATGTGGGATTATTCTGGCTTCAAAATTTGAACATGCAAGTACAACTGGCGTGTCACAAAAAACATGAAACACTGGTTTAATTCAAACGCCGTGCCAAACCCTAGTTCACACAAATCATCACCGAGAACGCAGACAATGGGCTGATCTTTGAAGCACGCTGTCAAATGATGATTTTAGTGCTTTTCTGTCCTGTTTGCCCAGCTACAAGTGTAGGGGCCTTCAGAGGTCAACCAATGACTATAACTATGGTTTGAAGCTCCACATTAAAAAGACTAAGATCATGGCAACCACTC